>JAGDQP010003584.1:74746-87623 GCA_022664845.1 Lepisma saccharinum
ATTCTTACTTGTCTCTGTATGTGAGACATTTGGAAAATATTGACTTTTTAAAAATGTGGTTATAAAATAGGGAGTCTACACTCAGAAACAGTCAAGTAAGAATCACAGAATTGCCTTCACTCATTTTTTAGTTCTCGTTTGTGACGTAAACAAAAAAAATCCTATTTTAGAATTAATACAGTGTGGCTTCCCGTGAGAGAATCACCTGTTCAAGTTTAAGTGAAACTTTTTTACAATTATCTTGGTTATTTGAAGACAGTTAGCAACTCTGCCTATAAGTTTTTTTTTTTTCTTTTACTATCATCCTCATATGTTAGTTGTGCTCTTTGTCCAAGTTTTCTTTTGCTGCCATCTCTCGTTCGTTTACGTAAGCAGAAAAAAACGAAAGAAAACAACGAAGAGACGCATTTATAATATATGTGGATGCGTGAACGGATGGCTGGGCTAAATTATTCGGAAGTTCACTGATTCTTATTTAAATGTTGCATGAAAAGAGGAGACTAAAAAACAGACAGACAGGAATAGCGACAGGATGTTAAATTCAGACACTTTGTATAAACATTTCTATTCTTTCTTACTGTCTGGGCAACTTGTCAAATACTTTTTTTTTTATCGGAAGAAAAGACTGACCCAAAGAGAAAGAAGTGTAGTTTTTTTTTTCATGCTTGTATCATTTCTTTTCCTTTCTTGATATCATTCGTCAGTGCTTCATCATCAATATTAACAAGAGAGACAGAAGAGAGAAGTGGAAGATAGCTTGCAAAACAAATTCACCCATTTCCTGTAAGAGTAGCAAAGTAAGATTGATAATTTGTGGCTAAGTCAAAAATTCGTTCACTGGTTTCCAGTAATTATTTCTTTCCCTTATGTTTGTCTTTTTTCCTGCTTTGGAAGTCATAAATAATATTCTTCATCTTATAACTTCCTTGTCATTTTATATTTCTTTAACACAGTGATTCACGTAGTTCTGACTCAACTGACTCATTGGCATAATTGCTAAATCAAAAGCTCATTCATTTATCATTTAAAATGTGTTTTGAACTTTACTTACTAGATTACATACTTGGTCATGTGCTGCCTGAATCAAAGCGATTAGAGTTATGAGCTGACCAACTACAATATTTTTAATATTGTAGCACCGGTAGTGGCGCCGAATCCTTTAGCGGATGGTGGTGACACACTCCTTCGCGCAAAATGTTATGGGAAAAGGGTTTAATGTTGACTCGTTGGACTCCTGCACAACGCATACTTTCATCCTTGTTTGGACTATTGAACAATGTTCGGGGGTCCTTTAATGACTGTATACTAAAAAAGTTCTCTACACTCAAATTGTATAAACCCGCTATTATAACCTGTTCAAGAACTCAAAACTTCTTCCTACTTTCTTTGACTTAGTTAATTTCTAATAATTTGAAGGAAATTAATTAAACGGGTTAACTTCAAACATATTTTATCTTAAAAGAGCTATGAAAACGTTCCATAGGCTGCGTGCCTAAAACGCGACCAACTGAAAGGAAGTAGCGTTCTTCCTGAGTGATATGATGTTATTTTTTTACCCGCGAAGCATCGGCAAGATACCTTCTCCAGAAATCGCAAAATACTATCGTCTCCCAAATATTTCAATTTTAATTTCAAGTGCCGCAAAAGGTACCTCGCTGATGTTTGGCGGAAAAAAAAATGTAAAATTACTGAGAACGAAAGGTACTTACATTTCCTACACCTTTTAATTGGTTGCGTTTTATGCCCACTATGAAAGTGGGCATAACGCTTTATTTCTTAAAACTTGAAAAGGTATGAACCTGCCCATTACACGATTCAAGGGTAACTGTCAGCAGTCACACGTTGGGTAAAACATTCCTCGATTCGTTGGATAAATTGGAAGTACTTCCCTTTTTAGTATGTTGTACATTCACGTAAGTATATATTGCGGGAATCCATCTCTGGTCTAGCATTTAGTTTTTATTTAACGTATATTTATGGACTAGATAGGCACCCTTTAGATTAAAGCTGCCCCATACCGTTCCTCAGACATGTCACGGTTTAATCATAACTGCCTGTCTGCCCCATAAACATAATTCAAATAAGAGACTAAATGTTAGTTTTTATTCAACTCCTGCCGTACTTACTTCCATGACTGTCCGCAGAATTGTACGTCATGGGGATGGGATACCTTACGATCATGTTTGAAGAAAATATTATACTCAAAAATGATCTGCATGAAGTTAGTATTCAAATGGCAAATTAGAAAAAGTGCACAAAATTTGTTTGTCAGAAGTTTATTATTTGAAAGTTACATGAAGTAAGATAAAACACTAATTTGGGAAACTTTCGTTACAGTTTGAGATAATATGAACTTTATTAGCAACGTCTTTTATTTTCAACATGTTTTTGGATCAAATTCAAAATGGCACACGGTTTCGATACCCAGTTGCCGACCATCCTGATTGTGGTTTCTCAGGGTTTCCCATCAGTTTCGCCAGGCAAATGCTGTGATGTTATCTTATGTAAAGGCCTTCTCCATCCTCTAACCCACCCCATCCCGGCCTGAGCCAAAGATGTCAAAATTCCATAAATTTAATTCAAATTCAAAACTGCCTTTTCATGACGATGTTTGATGGTCTTATCCGGAGCAAGGTCTACGGTATACGCGGAAAGTCTGTGGGTAAGACGAATTAATGGCAGTTGATGCTGAGTTTGAGACTATGTGTAATGTTTAACAATAGAAAACCTTCCGGAGAACCTTTGATAAAAAAGTGGAATCAATTTTGTGATACTATCCATGGATACACAAGGGGAAGGGATGGAGTAATATTATCTCACATATATTATTTTAATTAACTATCCTACGAAAAGCGAAGAAATTTCTGCTACACACTAATTATCTTAATAAAATATAAACTGTTCGCTAATTGTTGAACTACCTGGGCATCTGTTCAGCGGTTCAGCCCTGATAATGTAATACTCATTCCAATAAACACAAAAATTGTATTGAAATTAGATGCTATGATGAATGATTGAATGATATTATTTCAATTGTTATTGAACAGCAAGCACGTTTAAAAAAGAATGAAATGGCGCTGAAAAAACACAGAAGCTTTTTCACTACCAAACTCAACTTAACTGAGTAACTCACCGCGCCAACCCTCTTTTCCACCTCAATAGGGTGGGAAATTCTTAAGAAGGGAAGAAAGAAGCCCTAAAATAACATTGGAATGCCATCTTGTGAGCAGAAACACACGTGTGCTCATCACTCTGATGCAATACTATAATACACTAACAGTGGTCAAAGAACAGGGCCTACAGTTTAAACTAGATTCCGAACTATTTTATTCAATATATTCAGATCTTGAATTGAACCCGAAATTCCTTGATAACAAGACGAGTAGCGAAAAAACCATTCAACCATTCGTCTACTGCAATTAAGAGCTTTTGATGAACTAATTCCCACCCAACATATTTTCTTTTTTCACCAAAATGCTCAGAATAATGTCCTAAACACTATATCAAAAGTCTCCGGGAATCCGAATGCAGTGTTAGCCGCCATCTTGGAAAACTGGCGCCCGAAAAGGGCCTTTAAATTATAATTAATAAGTTGGAAATAATGCATTTTACATAAAAAGAAAAAAAAATAACGAAAATAAGAGAGCATTAAATTTTCCAAAAAAAGTAATTTTTGTTTCATAGCTTTATGATAATTATTTATGAAATTAGAAAGCTCTAAATACGTTTTAGTTTTTAACAGTAACGAAAAAACTGGTTTCTAAAGCAAATACTTGAAAAATTAAGTACTTTACGCTGTAACACTACTGGATCAGTTTTGTAGTTCATAATTGGATCTTCAAAATGTCTTTTGTTTCGTGTTTATAGCTTCAGTGGTTCCGGAGATACGTAATTTGAACTATAGTCATGTTTGTAAAACTTTATTTTTATATGGGCCAGTCTAGTAACTTTGGACTTCGGCCCGTCACGATTGGCCCCTTAGCTATTAAAATCCACACCCATGCCACTTCCGGGACTCGACCCCGAGACCTTCGAGCCGTTGGCCTAGCGCCGCAGACCGCACGGCCATCCGGCCGGCTCTATAGTCATGTGTTCCCTCGTTATGACGAGTGACTGTTCATCCGGTGTTGATATAATTAGTTGATTGATTTTTATCGCGTTCCGGCGACCACATAAGTGCTATAGGGCACAGTGGTATGGAACATGTCAATAATATAAATACTGGTATAATACAATGATCATGACATCAAATATTGAGCATAGCAGTAAAAATGAATAGTACAAAACAAAGTGATAACGGAGTTACAACAAGAATTTAACATAACACAATGAAACGAATAAAACAAAAGATATAGCATAATTACAACAACCATTAAACACGAAAGAATAATGAATAACACAATACGATCTAACACCCAAATTACAGCAAATGCTGAATATAAGACAGTAAAACTGAATAAGAAATAACCTATTATGATAGCGAAATTACAACAATGCTATTATAATAATAATTGAATCATACAATAACATAATAATAAGTAAAAGCTAATGCAAATACGATCAGATAAAGTACATTATAATTTCAAAATGTTCAATATTAAATTGTTTAACAGCTTTGTAAGTGTGGGTCTTCCAAGATATCTTGTACACTGTAATAAGAGTTCCTAGTTAGAAGTATCTTTAGTAATTGTTTAAATGTGCAATGGTTGGATGAGTTCTTTATCCAGTTAGGAAGTTTGTTGTACAGTTTAATGCCTATGTATATAAATGAACTGGTGTACTTAGATGTGTGCTATGGTATGGAATAGCTAGATCTGAGTTTTGTCTCGTATGATAAGCATGCTTGTCATCACTATGTTTGATTTTACCTTTATTACTGTGTATTAGACATAGTACTTCATAAATATATATACGCATGGTACAGTAATTATGTTCAACTGTTTAAATAGTCCCCTGCATGAAGTGCGTTTGGATTTCCCAGTGATTAACTAAACAGCGTGCTTTTGTTGTATAAATGTTTTGCGTATGTTCTTTTTGGCACACCAAAATGCTATTCCATACCGTAGCAGAGAGTGAAAAAGTGCATGGTATATAGATAGTAAACTAGGTTTGTCGAGAACAGTAGATAGGATTCGTATCTTGAAGATAACCCAAGAAAGTTTATTAGCCAGGTGACCTGCATGTTCATCCCATTTTAATTCGTCATCCACAATAATGACAAGAAATTTTGTCGAAGTAAAAAATTCGATTTCGGTGTTCATTATGTTGATTATCGGTGGAGATTTGATATTGGTGCGAGTGGAAGTATATGCAATTTGTTTTTTCTGGATTTGTGGGTGCTTCTCTGCAGTCTTTTGTTGATGTGTGTGTGCGTCGGATGGTTGCCTGTTACTCGATGCACTTGAAAGTTACAATAGTCACTTATTGAATGATTTTTAATACTTCATAAAAAGAAGCAAGTTTCTTGTGCCTAGCTGTAACAGTGATTGCATATTGAAAAGAAGGTGTTCCATAGAGGTTTTGCTTTAAAGACTGTTCTTTCACTCTGAAATAAGTCTGTTTCAGCATCATGGACTTCATAATTAGGCAATTCTGAATTAGCGCAGGTTGTCCCTTGGCATTCACGGCATTATATGACAACTGAAGTGTTATGTACTGGATTGGCTACAGTACAAACTGTGCGCTAAAGAGTCATGTTAGATCCTTTGCAATTAGGCTTAGGTTTTTTAGTTTAATTTATACCGGTTAAAGATTTTTAGTGGATACTCTATATAACATGGGCTATATAATATATACTGAGTTCTTACTCAGAAGTTTTAAAATTTTCAAGACATGCTGTGTTCATCGATTACCTTGGGTACAGTCCAGGAAGTTTTATACAGTATCCTACAGATGATGGTGACCACAACAAAGCAACATCGGATGTTATGGAACATTTCATGGGATGAGAGTTATTCTCAGGATAACATCAGGTGAAAGTACATTTTTTAGAGTACCAACGAAATCCATATCTATTTTAGTCCATATCCGGCTTCCTCGATCGGAGTTGGGCATATGTTAAAACCGTGTTGCACCATCGAATAGACATCGTAATGTAGGATAGTCTTTCGTTCACGAACTCTACATTCTAAACCACAGATGAGGAATCCAGTTCGAAAATCGTGTCACTGAGTTCCCCTGTAGTAGAAAGTGTATTTGCTCTGTTGAATGTTATTTTGTCCCTTCCACCGAACTTCTTGTCCACTAGTATATCCATCACGTACTTTTTTGTCTCGCATATTACGTTTGGAGAGGCCGTTTTGTATAAAGTTCATACGTGCCACGTTTCGATTCTAAGATCTTTCATAATTCTGTTCTTGGGTCCCGCTGAAACAGTCTCCGAACCGAGATCCGAATGTGGGTCTAGTTTACCTCCCGAAAATTTTACTCCATAAGAACCAATAAAAGTATGTGTACCATTTCTTAACGTGATTTCGCTGTGGAAAATTGTCAAGGCAGTAAAGCAGTAGAAGCAGAAATTCAACATGTCATCCTCTATCCATCTCTGTACCATACCGATGTAATTCACCCTAAGCCTCAGAGTGGTAATGGTGAAGCTGCTCCACTTCACAGTGAAATTTTTGTTCCGGGTTTTCTTCCCTTAGGCTTTGTAGATTCCTCTGGGCTGCAAAATAGCACATAACATAAATAAATGGATGAAACATTAAGTTGGCTTAAAATATTCATTTCTTCCTCTTGATTCCGGGAATAAATTTGCGCTGCCCGGGGGGCAACTTCCCCCTTGGATTAATCACTGGTCCACATATAGGCTGTTACAGTCTTATAATACTTAAGCTCATTCCACGTAAAATTTAGTGCTTTTCACTTTTGACTATGCACCTTTACCGTAAATGTCACGGTAAACCAGCTACAATTATTCGGCAAGCGTGTCTATTAACTACAATTTTTCCAAGATGGCGGCTAACGCTCGAGTCGGATTTCTGGGGATATTTGATATGTTGTTTAGGATATTGTTCTGAGTATTTAGGTTTAAAATCTGCTTGGTGGGAATAACTTCATCTAAACACCCATTTTTTTGGCTAATGTTAATGGACTTTTGGCGCAAAGAAACTTGCTTCTTTTTATGAAGTATCAAAAATCATTCAATAAGTGACAAAAGCTACTTTCAAGATTCAATTATGAGCTACAAAATTGGTCCAGAAGTGTTACAGCGTAAAGTAGTTAATTTTTCAAGTATCTGCAATTCTTTGCTGTAGAAAAGCTTTTTCGTTACCTTTAAAAATTCAAACAAATATAATTCATACAAATATAAATTCAAGATATTTAAAGCTTTCTAATTTCATAAAAAAATATGATAAAGCCATGAAATAAAAACATTTTTAGGAGATGTTTTGCTCTCTTATTTCGGATATCTTCAGTTTTTATATACAATGCAATGCTTATTTTATTTTTAAGGGCCCTTTTCTGGCGCAATTTTTTTAAGATAGCGGCTAACGCTAAAGTCGAATTTGCAGGGACTTTTGATATATTGTTTAGGGCATTATTCTGAGAATTTTGGTGAAAAAATCTGTTGGGTGGAATTAGTTCATCTAAGTCCATGTTTTGTCTAATTTTAATGGACTACATTGGCGAATTGTTCCCATAGTTACCTCGAAAAGTGTATCTTCTTCATTCGTAATTATCTATATTATAAATATATTCTTAACTTCCTATGTTATTGCACGCACACGGTACGCAAATTCCTGACGAAGTCATATGGAAATGTCTGAACGAAATTACAGAAAGACTGAAGTGGGGGAAAGTATTCCACAGACGTGATTAATGTTAAATAAAAAAGTTGTAGTTGCTTCATTCTATGTTGTTATTTCAAGGACAAAACAACGCTTGTTTATCATTTGCTGTATTATTGTAGCTTGTTTCTGTTTCGTCTAGCTGTGCCTTTATTGACAGATGTTTCACAAAGTTTAATGACATCTTGTCTATGTCTGAGCCTTCTAATGTGTATATACAGTATGCATGACTGTGTTCTGCTGCATGTGAAATTTTCTGCAGACAAGAGGAGACTAGATGATTCAGTGGGTTTGCTTATATATTTTCCCCCTATTATACTCACAAGGAAAGTTTCCCATATGTAATACACCGATTTCGAACATATTGGACATGTGTAGAACGTAAGCGACGAGTATTTTTTTATAACTGCACACACCAATATTTAAGGGCTGAAACAGAGGCGTAAAAAATAGTGCGCTAAGTTGAAATTGTCATGGTGATTAAAATTTATACTATCTCATCGGAGAGTTTGACTGATTTGGTATCTTCTGCGAGTTAGTGTTTTCAGTTCTAAGACGGTGAGTTTCCTCAATGTTACACAGTGGATCCCAAGTCGTTTGGCAACCACAAAGCCTACATGACACGATCCGGGATCGAACCGGAAACCCCATGCACCAGAGGTGACCGCTCTACTACTGAGACACATTTTTATTTAGTTAATCCCCTAGGTTATTTAAGAAACAATGACAACGATGGTAGCATTTCTAAAGTAATTTGCCTTGATCTCATTTAAGGTACTGTCGTAGTATTTTCCTAGAGCGACCGAGGGAATCCAGGGGTAAACTCAGTCAAGATAGACAGTCACTGGTGACGACCCACGATCTTCCGAATGCAAAACCAACGCTCTATCAACTGACCCACGGCCTCTCGGCAATGCTGATATACTCCTGGTCCTGACGATAAATTTTGTCTTTAAAATGTAAAAGAAGTGTACATTTTAAGTGTGGTGAGTCAAAGAGTGTAATATCCCTCCCCTCTTCGAGTCCTCTTTGGATCATGCTTGTCTCTGATCATTCTTTCGTTACAGGTCTGAGCTCCTACCGTGAATCGAAGCTACGGTACCTTGACTTCAAGGCAACAGGAATATTAATCAACCACAACTAGGAACAAGGGAGATTTTGTCCCAATTATATTGACTGCAAATTGAAACTGAATCAAATTAAGTGTCATTCAAATTAAATTAAGTCTTCAATGCTATTCGAGAAGGGGAGGGGGACAGCAAACACACACACACACACACACACACACACATGCAGAGAGAGAGAGAGAGAGAGAGAGAGGAATTAGGATTGTGCAGACAGTCAGTCTTTTGGAAAGAGAAGAACAGAATAACAAATGAGTGTCGTGAACCACTCACTACCTCCTACTGAGTGCCCCAGAAAAAAGCTCGTTAGCAGAAAAAGAATAACGTTGCCAGACTTGGCTCACAAAAGAGACTGGCTTTTAGTAAATTTAATTAGCATTATACAGGCATATAAGTATACAGACATTTGTCCTAGTTTGTTGATCGGAGGACATTTTCTAAAATATAATATATTTTTTAATGTTGAGCTCACCGGTATTTAATGTTGTGTAAACTAGATATTTCTGCTATGAATTTACAAATGATATCTTTCTGATGTGTTTTGTTGTAGCACAGGGCCGTAGCCAAGCAACTAGCAGAACAGGATCCCTAAAATTGACCATATACGAGGGTCATTCAATAATTAAAGAGAGAAATATCTCTAGTTATAAGAATATCTGTACATAAAAAAATATATTTCTGTATGATAAACCCATCATCCATCTAACCTATTTATATACTGGTAAAAAAAAGTAGGGAAACAAGGCAGAAACAGAGAAAAGAACAGTGAAAAGTAGTGAAACAGTGCTGCAGGTGGAAGCTACTCGCTCTTCCGCAACATGCGCAGCTACACACATAAGACCCACATAGTTAAATGGGTAAAGTAGAGCCTCAGACGCTGTTGACACACGCAGGAAATGACACATGGCAGGTAAAGGTACAGTTTGTATAGAACCGTACAAACGGATATGTACAGATATCAACTTATCGAGTCTCCGTGAACTGCTAGCACCGCTGCATACCTGTTTTGCATGGAATTGGTGAGGTTGCCGATCCGAGTTTGGGGTTATCCTGAGCCACTCCTCAAGGAGGGCAATTTTCAGCTGTTGATGAATTGTTGGACGTGCCTGTGTAGCTGCAACGCCTCTTCGTATAGCAAACGAGACGTGCTCTTTAGAATTGAGGTCCGGCGAGCACTTGGGCCACACCATGATCTTGATATCTGCCTTTAAAGAATGTGGCCCACCGTCTGAGCTAGGTGATAACGGACATTATCGTCCACGAAAATGAAAGAAGTACCAATTGCTGTTGTCATAGGGACAGCATGAAGCCTGAGGACCTCATCTGTATAGCGCACCGCCGTCAGACAACCATGCCGAATGATTTGCAGGTCGGTGCGTCGCCCACTGGTAAAAGAAGTAAGGCAAGGAGATTCAATTTCTCCAAAACTGTTTAAAGATCATGTTCTAAAGTTCAAAGCGGGATGAAGTTGGAATAAAAATTAATGGCGAATATTTCATCACCTATGATACTCTTATGATATAATGCTGTTTGCTTCAAGTGCCAAAAAAAAAAACTACAAGTCAAACGGAAGAGTTGAGTAATAAGAGTTTGAAGCAAACTTAGTAATGTACAATCAACATGCTGCAAAGAAGGAAATAAAGATTTATGGAGAGACAAATCATTCAGTCGATCACACCCATGAGGTGTTCATTAGTAAATAGGTATAATTGATCAATATGTTTAACTACGGACAGTTCAAAGATAAAATTAACCGATGATGTAAAATGGCACGTCAATGGTACGAGCTTGTTTGGAAGACTACAGTTTATTTTCAAAGAAACTAGGAGTATATCTCAAGCGTAAAGTTTATAATCAGTGTCTCTTATCTATAACATTGTACGTCTGTGAAACCTGGACATTGAATGCGTAAACGAGTCAAGGATTAAGCAAGAGCAATGGAAAGATGCATGCTAGGAATAACTAGGAGGGACAGGAATACAACTTCAATATTTTTCGAGTAATTAAGTTGATCACACTGCTACGCGGTGTTCATTATGAAAAGATATGTAAATATTTTTTGATTTAAATAGCAAGAATTGGTAACAAATAATACTGAAAGATCATAAAAGTTAATCACGTGTGCAAACTTCGAGTGGAGATGAGCCGGTCACATAACCAGACGAGAAAAATGTAATACATTGAATTCCTAGAGAAAAAAAATGGCCGAGACGACGTTCAAATGCTAGTATTAACTCCATCACATTCCAAAGAATGTTCTAAAATTGGAAAATGTTCATATTATCACTAGCTAGATGGATGAGGGTGTATGTAGAACTACATGACAAACAGACATATGTGGACAGACCAGTGCCTTCATTCCGTAGTGGATAAAAATTGGATGAATATAATAATAATGATGGTTCTCTAAAACTCTAGAACCCTTGTGAACTCTAAATTAGCAGAGGCTGGACACGCAGGTTCAAATTCATCCCAACTCACCACACGAATTTACCGCCTCAGCGCCTCACCAAACATTTATAAAGCATCTTTCCATTACTCAAATTCTAGCAAGCTTACCTAATCAAGCCCGCTAGCCTGGAAAGACCCTCTGAAAATTTTAAGCCAGACTGGAATCGATCCGGGGGAGAACCACTTCTTATTATTATAATATATACTAATTATATACCTATAATTATATCTTAAGAGACATATGAAATACTCTTTCGTCTTTACGAAATATTCGTTATTAATTACTAGGTAATCTTATATTTAATAATATTATTAAAGACGTTCATATACATATAAAATACTCTATACCTATAATTATTTCAGAAGAGGTTGATATTTCGAACGAAATATTCTATTATACCTATAATTATACATAACATATACTAATTAAAAATTATTAACATTTATTTATACATAATATATACTAGTTATTCAATTTCACGAGTTTTATACACGATATAGCTAACTAAGACTATGTTCATCGTACTTCTTGGAAAATTCTGCCCTTGTATCATGGTTCTATCATCTCTACGTTCATCCGTATCACCCTCAAAAACCCCTCCTTCATCAACCCACACACTCCTACCAAAACAAGAAAAAAAGCGAAACAACACGATGGCCAAAATGGACAAAAGTGCCCAGGTTCTACTAATATTAAAGATTATAAATCTTTTAATTGCAATTTTGAATCTTATTTGATTCTAAGGATAGATTAATAATATTTACCGCAATCATTGATTTTTGTGTAATCCCACAAATTGAGATTTTAGTTATCATAGAGTTTATAACTAGTGCTTCATGCACCGAATTTACAAGACGTGTCGGTGATGCAGTTAGTAGCGCGCTAAACTACTAAACAAACGAACACGAATTTGATCGTTTCCCATTGACGCGTGGTCGAGCGGAGGCGTTTTTCTTTCTTCTTTTTCTGGAAGACAGCGTCAAAACAAAATACAGATTCCAAGAAATTAGACTGTTCTCTTGGAATGAGAGAACTTTAGAAGTCGTTTGAGAGTTATTGAAGAGGTACGTGGGAATTTCTGACGGTCGAAAGCTTGATAGCTACCCAATCAATTAGTTCTGGTCTAAAATCAGAAGTTCCTTTTCTTAGATTGAAGAACATTCTTTATTTGCTTATAGAGGTTTTATAAATTTTGAGTTTGTGAGCTGAAAGTAAGACGTTTAGGCTTTAGAAACAGTTTCCATCTTTGAATGAAAGAATGTAGCAGTTCAAGGTGTTATAGGTCAGGAATTTTGCCTTATGAGTGTATATTTTTAGAGAAATGTTGTGAAGTTTGGAATTTAGGAAAGGCAAAGTTTCGGCCAGACGAGAAGTCACCATGGCTTCCATGACGGCGACTTGGAACTGCAGGCTAGCTTCGACGGTGGTGATGGTGGTGGAACTGCACCTCTACAGCTCTTGGTGGTCAGTGAGTGTTCGAAGCCCGGCAACCGACTTACAGTAAACTTCGG
>JAGDQP010003585.1:0-54175 GCA_022664845.1 Lepisma saccharinum
ACTGGTCTATGGTGGGCTGTTTGAAAACTGTTATTAACAGATCACTGTCCACACTAGTCTGTAATTGTGTTTCTGTCTCTTTTCTTTTTTGAAAACTACAACGAGTCACGCAAGGATTACAATAATTAAAGGCACTCCTATTTCAAAAGAAACTCTTTCTTCGCAGAATTCGTAGACACAGGTCTATATTACGTTAAATAATTAAATAGTTTTACAAAAGTTTATAAGCACAAAGAACTCTCAAGCCTTTCGAATTGAAGAGCTTAAAAGTAATTAGAAGAAAGTTACAAAGTTTGGTAGTTACGTCATTTTGTATTTAAACTACGAAGATCAAATGAAAGTTTCAGTCACTTCATACAAACTGTAGTGTTATAATGAGTTAAGGCCTTCAGACAAAATCTCCGCAAGGAAGAATATGCATTGGATAAATCCCCTCCCCAAAACACACACACACAAAGTCCATTGTCAACGCATACTTGTCATTATATTGCATTGTACCCATGCAAGTTGTGGGGGCTCAATGGTAGAGTGCTCATCTCTGGTACTAGGGTTCGTCAGATCGATCCCTGCTCATGCCTTTTGGTTTTGTGGTGGACAAACACCGTGTGCGTGGGTTTTCTCATAATTCTCCCGTTTCCTCACACTTTCTTCATTCCACCAATCATTTCATCATTGTCCATCTGGCCTGAGTCAGATATGCCTAAAAGGTCTTAAAATTAAATACAATTCAATTCCATGAAAGTTGTAAACAAGTCACCACTGGAATACTTCTATCAATCGCGAAGGCTCCGGTCCCTTAATAGCATCTTGGAAACATCTTTATTTTTTATAAGATAGGTTGGCCACTCTGACAACTGCGGTGCTGCTGAGCGGTGACACCCACAGCATTTTCCCATTGTTTCGAATAATGTTGATGCGGATAAGTCCAATGGTATGAAACCAATTAGAAAAAATATTTTTTTAAAATAGATTGGCAACACTGGTAACTGAGGTGCTGGGGCGTAGACACGCACAGTGTTTTTCTATTTGTCAAATAATGTTTATGCCGATTTTGGTGCAGATAGTCGAACGGAATGGAACCAATTTCAGGAATTGAATATTTAGAAAATCGGTTGGCAAACGCTGACCTACTGCAGCAATCAAGACCGTTTAACAACGCTCAGCCACTTCTCTACGTCTTACGCTTCCTAAGATTTAGATTTTGGACACGGACGGACTGACTGAGTGGGCTTAGGTCACTATTCCTATAGCTACATTACCAATAGACCTAAATCGAGACAATTCTGACGTAATACTAAGAAATATGTAATTAATTAAAAAGGAGTAGTATTCTGGTTTGTTAATATGAATATATCTTGACGGACCTTTTTACCACTGACTGATTCCATCTTCTGGGATAGACTAATTGATAAATCTTAATTGTTAGGGAATACTGTATGACACAACATTCACGCCACGAAAATCTAGTCAGAATAGACTATGGAATGTAGAACATATTTCATACAGTAGAACCTCGTATCCGCAGTTTCAGTTTTCCGCACCCCCAAATATCGATCCGTAAATTTCAGATTGCGGCCATTTAAAGGAGTGTGCAGAATTATTCCCAGGATGAATCGTATTTTATTATTATTAATGTTCGTAATGTTTTGTTGTCATAGTATATTTTATATACCACAAATTCATCAAAATATTTTTTATTTTATTTTATAATCTTCAACTAACATCGTGGAAAAAAGTATCAAATAAAGATATTTTTTAACATACTGTCTGCAACACTGTTGTTCGAACGATGAGAGAAAATTTTTATTCGGACGTATAAATATGTAACAGAAATAAAAGTAAAACTTGTAATGCACTTTAGAGAAGAACTGATCTATGTATGTTTTATTAACTTCTTGGGAAATGACCTTTATCTTTAAAACTGTTACGGAGAACGAAATTTTAAAATGTTACTCTGTTAAGAAGGGCAAAATTCTTCATAAAACTCATTTTCAACCAAAAGTGGGCTTAACGGAGGGGATCGCCATTCTCCCAGTAAACTAAAATATGTGTCTAGCGGGGACGTGAGGGATAGCAAACTCCGGGAGTGAATATAGCAAACAACCAGTTTGGAAAAGCTGTTAGAACGTCCAAAAAATTGGAAGTTACCATTTCTTTTAGCAATCGGCAGTTTCCATAGGGAAAGTTATCTGCATCCCCCTTACTATTTTTGTTTTGCAGTCCGCAGTTCACATAAGGAAAAATATGTTTTTTTTCGCAAACCGGAGTTCTCATGGAGAAAAAAAAGTCTGCATTCCCGGAGTAAAAAATATCCATTTCCAGCACTGTCTACAGTGCCCATTATTTACTATTTTACTTAATTTGTACGTAATTCTTTGTATACAGGAAGACAAATCAATGGATTCGCTCTCAAACAAAGGTAGAATATGCAATCAAGGGGTGGAGATGGAACGGTCACTTAGCTAGACGAGCAGATGGAAATTGAACGACAAATCTTCTACATTGGATTTCCAGAGAAAAGACCTAGAAGGCGTTTACATGCAAGATCAGCAGATCAAATAATTCTTCAGGATCTACAAGGATAAGGATAGGAAACCGAGATCTCTGGAAAAAATGCGGGAGCCTTTCACCCAGCAGTGGACAGAAAGTTACTGAATATAATGATGTCCTAAATATGTATTAAACATCTTTTGTAAGACGAAGTATATGTTGAATTATGGTATTTCGTTCAACCGTACGTAAAATCTTGTAGTAACATGATTTACCCGTGAAACAAACTTTTTTAATTTTCTGTTATTGAATCTTCTATCATTTGAAATTTCGGAAACTCGTTTTAGATAAGTTTTGCAATTCCGATCTGTCACTCTTTTCCCCTCCCCCTTTTAATGTCCGCTATTACTGTATTTTAGAAGTTTTTTCCTGACCGTCATAATTGTAGGGAGTTTGCGAGATCTAATAATACTCCGTCCTTTTGGCGGAAATTACGCAGTTGTGTGGCTAAAGTGCTAGAATATACTTTGCATTCGGTAGGTTGTTGGTTCGCAAACTGTGACCACCCTGACCGCGGTTTTCCCCTGGTTTCCTCGGGAATGGTACCTTAAAAAGGGCCAGGTTACTTCTATTGCCAAATTCTTCCCTTGTTATGTTGTCTCCGATGTAAAATGTTATCCGAGCTGTATTTAGAATGTTAAATAAACTCCTCCTAAGATGGAGTGCTCCCTGTGGGTAAGTGATAACGCTCGCTGGCTTGTAATCCAAGGGCCTCGGGTTCGATTCTGGAAGGGGGATAAAAGTGGTTCGAAACCTACGTTAAACTGTAGGTAGATACCATGCTTGAAACGTCATCGTCAACGAATGGAGTGCAGTGGCAAACCACCAGCGGTTCACCTTACCCAGGGACCTTCCGGTCAGGCCCTATCTTCGGGCAGAACACCCATCATTATCCTCAAGAGTTGTTTGTAGGATTTCTTGGAAGATTACAGTATTTCATTATTTTTTATTTTATTGTGAGTTTTTTTGCAATATAGCTAATAATGTTCATTGTACGGGGTCAAGGCAGTTCGTTACTCTTTTTTGAACCATCGTGATGAATTAAACCTAGAAATATCAAGAGAGGGGAAGGGGGGAAATCGTACTGGATGAAACGAGGAGATAATATAAAATCTTTTGGACGAGTTTTGCAGGAGGCAGCGGATGCTTCGCGTGTGAAGGAAGTGCGCACACTTGTTCGATGCGACCCGGAGGCAATACACAGCAACACTATAACACATCTCTGACCGGTTTATAAACGTTAAATGGTTGGATGGTTACGTTGCATTCCTCATTCTTCTCATATTGCTGGAGGCAGCTCAAGTTTTTGAATGAACGAGAAGAAACGTAAGTAACGAACCACACCAAACAATCCACTCGGGTCACGATTCTCCAGTACCAGCACAGGAACACTCCTTTTACTGAACGTCGAATGGATACAGATATAAGAACTGGAGGTTAAAGTAACAGTAACACTGAAACAAATAGGTCCCAGTTATCATGAAAAACACGAAGAAACAATTCGCTATTACACAAAAACACATATTTATATAAATACAATCATATTGTGAAAATATAATACGTCATTTTCAGATTTTCACCTTGTTTTTCCTTGGATTTAACACAATTAATGGATCGGATGCGAAATATACTGTTACTTGTATTGCAAACGTGTTGTGTATGGTTTTTAACTCACACAGGATGTAACGGTGTCACCCGAAGAGTATATTGTTGACTTCTGGGTTAGGTGAATCACGTATCATACTTTAAAAATGTAACTTCACCTTACTAACGTAAACTATATGCTTGCTTCACCACTGCCATTATTTATATATTTAAAAAAAATCTAATTTAGAAAGGATATAAGATCTGAAAATACCTAAAGAATACATGCAAAAGCATTACTGTAATTTTATTTGTAGAACGCGTATGGTAGGAAGTTGAAAAGTGTACAAAACAGTGCAGTGACAGTCGGGAATCGAACATGGCCCAATTCAAAGTCAATCATTGTGGTTGCAGACATAATAAGTATTTGTGAAAGAACATATTTTTTTCTAATATAAAGGATTTTGAGCTGAAATAACGTTCGCATTTACCCTAATTCTTATTCTAACGGATGCAGAAAGAAAATATTGGGAATTATGCACTTAACGGTGTTGATCACCGCTACGATCCTGGGGGAATGTTTTACTCGTCTTGTATCTGTCAGAAGTGGAATCTCGCCTAGTTCTTCGTCATGTTTATTTTTACTCGTTATGTTTTATAAAAATGCAATAATTCATGGGTAATAATTTGCCGTGGACATACTGTATTTTATATAGTGATGCAGAATGTTCATATATTTTAAAGAACTTTAGATTTCTAAAACTCTATAAGAGACAAAATAACAACGAAGGCAAATTATATAAAACTAGAACTTGAAAATCTCATTTCTAAAGGCACAAGACAAGTATAACAATTCACCAAGATAACGGGGATGATCAACACCGTCAATCACAAGTTAATTCACATTTTCTTCCCTAACTCGAATTTCGAAACACATTTGACTTAGAACACTATAATTCTCACCCCCCTCAACATAATTCTTCGTGCCGCATGCTGTTCAGAAAAATATCTTTGAATATATAGCCTTGATTATATGGGGCTGTAATGTGTGTATCTTCTGCAAGACTTACACGAATGTTTCGCTAGATGAACCGTTAGTTATATCGCGAGCCAAATGTTGTCCTTGAGAGATATGCAACTCACAATTACCAAGTGAATATGGGGCTGCCTACCAGTAAGGGGATTTACAAATAATACTGTATTCTCATGTCATACAAAAGTTACAACGGGATGTAAGTTTTTCTTTCTATTTCTATTGGTTGCATCGCTTACTTAAAGTTGAATTCAAGCAGATTTTCCGGCCTTTTTCGTTGGTTATTCATATTTGAGTCCAGGTAAATAAATTATAATTTTCGTGGGCTTCAATAATACTTTAACTTCCGTTTCGTACTTCAATAACCAATGTCATGCTTTAAAGAAATGCTAATAGTAACCTCAAAATTGAGTCCAGGTACTTTCTGGTTGTCATTCTGTCCCAAAAGTATACATATTTTTCAAGTTGGTATTGAAGTACCAAAAATATAATTTCTGTTTTCTGTACTCAAATTTCAATAAACGACAAAAAGCGAAAGAGGCGGAAAATCATCTACAAGGGTCTGAGTTCGAATCCCGGCTGAGACATGGATTTGTGTGGATTTAAAAACTTAACAGCTAATGTCGTCGTGACGGGCAAAAATCTATAGTTACTACAATGGACCCACAAAATCAAAGCATTTTCGGTGGAAAACCTCTTTGGATTCAGCCTTAAGTAAGTAGTCTAAGAAAGAAAGAAAACAATGTACATTGCGTTTTAATTAATTTTCCATGCACAAGAGTATTTTTTTTTTAAAAAAAAAGCCCCTTGTCGGCCTGTTCCATAGTTACCTAAATGCCATAAATTAAATTCGAAACTCCTTACATGCTAGCTCATCACAGGGATTCCGCCAGGATTTTCAGTTGTCAAGTCAAAATTGGGAAGGTGTAACTGGAGTTTTGCACAGTTTCTATCAATTTTTTATCGCAAAAATTTAAAAGTTGGAGGAATGCTCCAGAATGTTGGGGGTGACACTCCCACAGAGGGGTCTGACAGAATCACTGGCTCATCATTACTTTGTAACTGTGTATTGCATCTCCCTCAAAGATAATTAAATCAAGGATAACTACTCGTGTGTGGCTGAGATAAAGATACAAAATAAAGCGACGACTTGAGCTCCGGTTGGAGGAATGACTTTCAGCGCGTGGTTTCGGGTTCAACACCGGTGTGGTCTATTGAGTCTCAGACCCTACTTAAACAAAGTAGTAAGTTCTTAGAAGTTCACAAGCTCATTTAAAACGTTAATGACAATTCAACAAAATGCTATGGCTTACACCCGTCCCGGGATGCGACTAAAAGAAAATCAGAGAAAGCTTAAGTCAAGATGTTCGACCTTGGGACCCAAGCGTTTGTAAACAGGCTTAAAGATCTCCAAAGAGAACATATTATATGATGTTGCCCAGCTTGGTAATAAAGAGAGTAAGAGAGTTTCGTAGTGTGTTGAGGAAATCAGTGATGTGTATGTTAACCTCTTAACGTACTTACATTGCAACACGGCGTCAACTAACAACAAATACAGCAGAACAAAAGATATTCTGTGCGTGTATATTAACTTAAATGCCATGTCGTATTGTGGTAGGTTGTGAAACAATTATTGTTTTTTTTTTGTCACAAAGATATACGTATTAATACAATCTAAAAATAATAATAACACAATAAATGACATTGTGATTAGGAAAACAACGCTGCGTCTTAGCTTGAGTTCAATTAACTCAGATGTTTGCATTTAAGGAATATTGATACAACAAAAGTCAAAACAGCCTTGATTAGAAATGTTAATTATTTAGTCAGAAGAACTGAATTAGTATGGAATCAATTTGTAAATTCTTATAAGAACATTCCACCAGAGAGGTTTTGAAGTATTAAAACAATATCAGAAATAAAGGACGAAGATCATCAACATTTGAATTATCTTATCAGTAGTAAACTATAAATATCTCCAGCTCCTTCTTGGTTTTTTCCTACTTCATTTATTTAATTTCAGTTATAATCACGTCCATTGTTTAATAGTTCCCTAGAATATCCAGTCCAGTTGGAGATGGACAGAAACCGCACAGTAGACGTCACGCTTCGTTCGCCCTCATCCTCAAGGATCAATTTCGTCGTCGTCCTTATGCCCTCACTTAACTCTCACCCTCATACTTGGTCCTTGCTCTCATAAGGGGCGACCAGTACTCATGAGAACAACCCTTATGAAGTTCAACACATATGAATGTAAGTAAAGGGACTACCTTAGAAACACTTGTCACTAATGTGGTTTAGAAGCAAGCTTGATCTAAGGTAAAGGCGGGAGAAATTGCGCACAATTCAAGAAAAATTAATTGAAATACTAATTTTTATGCAAATTTCTAAAAGTTACATTAGTATCTTATACACAATTACCTTCTATTAATCTTTAATATAATTCACTGTATGCTTAATGATAACGAATTTTTGCAAAACCTTTAAATTAGCGCAATTTCTCCTACTAGGGTAGGTATATTCGATGGTACAAACCAAATAGAAACTCCATTTTGTTATCCATAACATTATAATCTATTATATAATATAAGAAGCAATTGGCTAAAGCAGCGTGAATATTCCTATTAAATGTTACATTTTCTTACTCTTGGCAGTGATTATACTCTTTACTAGCTAATAGAATCGTAAGTAGACGGAGGAAATAATATTATGCCCTTCACACAGTACATTCCTCCATCAAATAGTGGGCCAGGACCAAAAATGACACCGAAATCGAGCCCTGATTTGTACATAACTTTGTCCAATCTCTCCTCTCATTGCATTAAATGAATGCACTGCGCAGTCTCTCCAACTTGACGCTTGAGCCAACGATCTTAATTAGGGAGGAGAGTTTGCAGTGACCGCAAACTGCAGTTAAATTTCTAGAGTGACCGCAAACTCCGTACAAAACTCGTTCTGACAAAAACGAGGTCAGATACTTTTAACAGTAAAACATTTCGTTTGAAATTTGCAAAAGGTTTATGAAAATTCAAGAATTTACCTTCTGTCGTAAACGCAAAAATGGAATGATAAGTTTCAGCGACCACCTGCTAGCAAGTAGCAACTAGCAACACAGGAATTCAACTGATGAGTCAGCAACGTATTCACTTATCCTTTACTCCCAGCACATTAATCTCATTCCTTTCCGTCTTTCCAGGATCTGCATAGTCTTTTCTATCGTGTAATCTCTCCCGACTTTACCTTATTTTTTTTTTAAACAAAAATACACATCATTTTAGAAACAAAATGTGGGCCTAATTAAGGTTTTCCTCAAGAAGGTTGTCACTTGTATGTTAAAAAGAAATTTTAATAAATTGCTTTTTTTTTCTTCAACTATATAATGAAAACAATAAATAATTTGCCATATATAAGCCTCGCTAAAGCTTTTATACGAGGGTCATTCAAAAGTGTAATCTATTTCTGCAATCACGTCCAACCAACGCTAGATTTGGCAGTCTCAGTCACTTTTTGTCAGAGTCCCTGTAAATTTCAGAGTGGCATTTTGGTGTGTAAATTGAACATGAATATGAAAAATACCGTCCCGCCTAAAGTGAAAACTGTGATACGATTTCTGAAAGCAAAAATTACTTGGTTGTGTGAGATTCATCTTTAAAAGAAAGTTAATGTGATCCCGTTATGAAGAAATCGGCAGTGCAGCTGCGGTTTGGCGCACTTGGTTGGGAGAATACCGATGTTGATTAACGAACAAATGCGTTGTTGAGTCAATGGATTAATCAAACAGGATCACAGGTTACCAAATTCATACGAATTTCCACGTATTTTTAAATTTATTTATGGACTTTAGGCATCTCATGCCCAGGCCAGGATAGACTAGAGGAAAGGATGTTGGGAGCTAGTCGGCCAGGGCCTAATTTGTAGGTACTGCCATAGATCTCATAATAAGCTTAATATGAGATTTATTGTACTATGTCTGCATTTGCTGGCGTGACTTAGATAAAGCCTAGAAAACCCGTATTCAGAATGGGCAACCGCTGGGATCCATGTGTTTCATTTATAATTCACGAAATGTTTACTGTTTTTCAGAATGGACTGACGGCGGAGTAGTTACTCGACCAGGTCAGATTGAACAACATTCACTCGGATATGGCTTAATAGGCTCAGGGCAAACCTATTTAGTCACAGGCTGGCTCGGGATCTATTGAGAGCACTATGTCGGAAGTACAGTATATGATGACGGACTTTAAAAACTGGATCTCCCTTTTGTACATCCGAAGTTTCAGAGTTCAGTTAATCGTGGTGCAACGATAGTTTTGATGCTCCACGTTGGTAGAAGTGTTCGTACTTTTGCCTACGGTGTGCAAGGTTGAGGGTTCAAACCGGTCAGAGTAATTGAGAGGCCATTAATGAAAGCCTCTATGTCCTGCTCTTAGAAGTTCACCAGAACATTTAACAATTCAAAACAAAACAGCACATAGTTTGGCCGTAAACTAAATTTAACCAACGTACTATCAAAAAGAAGAGAGTTACAAAACGATGTTAAATATTTCCCGTGTTTTCTGCCATGTCCCGTACGAATACCAGATTTTTTTCTTGTGAACTAACCCAAGGCAATGGCCGTCGAAATAGACCCATAAAATTCCCTGATGATCCTCGCAAAAAAGTTGCATCACGAATTGACGAGCGTGGCAGGATTCACACATATTGAAAAGTATGAGCAACCAAGAGCCCCATTGTGTACGACTTCCTGTTTCAATTTCCGGTCTGTATCACGCGACAGCGCGTACGCTATGTATGCTCCGGGCTTGTAACGTAAATCTAAATAAACAGTGTTACCATCTATAGACTTTTCCTTTTTTTGACTGAATGATAAAATATGCAGAAGAGTACTGCCATATACTTTTACGGAACTTGTTCATACTGACAAGGGTTTCGGTGTCAATATCATTCTCAAATTGGAGAAACACGTATTTTGTTCCTGGAAATGTGTGTAGGAGAGAGAGAGAGAGAGAGAGAGAGAGGGAGAGAGAGACAGACAGACAGAGAAATAAACGAGTAATTTATCTTCTGTTTATCGGTTTATTTTCAATGATAACCGTTAGGACCATGTATGAGATGAATTCTTTCCTTTTTTCTTTCTCTCTCATGGATGAAACTAAATTACAAAATATGAATATTTTGTTTCACGGGTCGTTCAAGTATTATATAAGCACAGTTTTGGTCACTAAGATCCCTACCCCTTGCAAGTAAATAAAGTAGATACCCGACCCCTTCCCCTTATTCTTACATAAAACTAAATTTCTTATTGTTATTTTTTAGCCCAAAAACTGTTTAACTCTTTATATCTACCAGAGCTGAAACCGGGTCAGTTTTGGTGACCTGGCCTGACCCGAACATAGGTGACCCGGTCCGAAACTTAATCCGAATGACCCGGTCTAGGAAATACAATCAACCAGGGATTTCGGCGTGGTATGTATCATCCTCTGAGGGGTAACCAAGGGCGCCGATCCCGGGGAGGAGCTTTGGGGGCCCTGGCCCTCCCAAGGTTGAAGTTGGCCCCCTTATGGGGGGGGGGGGCAAATGATAAGGTGAAGTCGGTTCTCCTATTTCTACAGTACATGGTCATTCGTTTTCCCCTTCTACTAAGCTTATCTCCTTTTGACAAATCTATTCCGTTGATAAATCCCTCCCTGAAACTCGTGCTACAGTACTTAAATAAATTACATCCTGGCTAAAGGAGATAATTCGTGCATTGCTTGTGTTGTTTCTGGAGTTTCGTGCATAAAATCGATATAGACCATTTAGTAAAAATAAAGAAGAGGAAAGAATGAAAGAAAAAAATGAAAACGTCATTTTCTGTTGTTTAAGGATCATTCATAGTGATTTTATCATATACAAACAATTCAAGAAAAAGAAAAATATACAAGAAAAATCTCGACAAGAAGAACTCACACAAAAGTAGTAGACTTGCACTAGAAATATATCCTTCAAACTGCTGTTTGGATGCAATTATTGTTTACCGTTAATACCGTAATTTTGAGTTTCTAATACAACATATAGACAGGAAACTATATACAGCGGGTAAGAAAAGTATTTGAACAAATTCGACAAAGACAAAAAACAGACTGTATCACATGTGAAACATGGACCATTTCGAAATCTCTTGCCCTTTTATGATAATTTGGATGCCTTAGATAAAATACTATAGAACTACCTACCACTCGATACAACTGTAAGTTAACAGGCAAGGAAAGAGTGATGACTACCTAAATTCATCGCAAAAAAAAAAGTATTTGGACAACCCCATACTACTCTCGAAAGAAATGTTCTAGGAATCTTTTTTTTTTTTTTTTTTGTAAGAGAGCAGTCTACGTAGTGTATTAAAGCAATCCACACCACGTCAAACAAGCCAAGCTTGTTGGAAATGCATGCTTTACCGTTGGATACGTCAAAAAGAAACATAAAACAAAGCAATTATTGCGGAATTGAATCCGTTCTGGCCAACCAAGAAAACTAACAGTCCGGAATGAAACCTACATTCTTCATTCTGTGAACAAAACTCAAAGAATTAGTGCTAAAGATGTGGCTACTTCACTCGCCTATGATATATAAGTTAATGTTACACCACACACAATCCAAAATTCATTGAAAAATTTGGGATTTAGTAGATGTGTATCCAGGGTATGAATACTGGCCACTCCAATAGTAATTACACAACCCCAAATCATAACAGACCTTCCAACATTTTTATCAGTTGAAGCAATGTTCTGCTTTCTAAAAGCTTCATTCTTCTTTCACCATGTGACACGTACTGATATCCATAACTAGAATACAAGTTTATCTTCGTCTCATCCTAGCTAAAAAAAAAAAACTTTTCCCAAAATTACAGCACTCATATTTTTATTTTTTTTTGGAAAATTAGAACTTCTTCTTTCTGCTTTCTTCTGATAAGTGTGTTTTGTTTCTCGCTACACATCTTCTGAATCTCAATTCTTTTGTTCACATCTACATATCTGTAACATTAACTTGCATATCCTAGGCAAGTGAAGTAGCCAAATCTTTAGCACTAATTCTTTGAGTTTTGTTCACAGAATGAAGAATGTAGGTTTCATTCCGGGCAGTTAGTTTCCTTAGTTAACCAGAACGGATCCCCAATAATTGTTCTGTTTTATATTTCTTTATGATGTATCTAATGGTAAAGCATGGCTTTCCAACAAGCTTGGCTATGTTTCAGTACGTTTTACCTTCCGCACGTAATTTGAAATTAAAGTGAGTAGTTCCAGTGTTGTTCAACTCACTTTGTTCCCCATGCTGCTTCTTTATGCCTGACACGGTGTGGATTGCTTCAATACACCACGCAGAGAGCTCTTGTACACAAAATTATATTTAAAACGTTTCTTTCGAGAGTAGTATGAGGTTGTCCAAATACTTTTTTTGCTATGAATTTACGTAATTGTCACTCTTTCGTTGACTGTTACCTTACAGGTGTATCGAGTAGCAGTTATTTCAATAGCATTATATCTAAGGTATCTAAATTATAATAAAAGGGCAAGAGATTTCGAAATGGAGTGTGATACTGTCTGTTTTCCCTCTTTGTTGAATATGAACCATGTCTGTCGAGATCGATAACCGAGAATTAAAAGAAGAAAAACAACATTTTTCCAGTAAAGCAGTGGCGCGGTGGAGGGGTGAGCAGAACAGAAAGAGAACCACATTTGGAAATGCCAAGTAACTCCTTTGCATAGACAGTTTCTGTTATGTCCTAAGTTTATTTTCTAGTAACAGCAGAAACTTTGTTCTTATTAGTTAGAACATAGTATGCTTTAGTGCAATATTTGGCAAAATCTGAATTGAATTTGTATTAAGATCATCTTATGTGCCTTCTTATCTGGCAACAAAACACATATCTGAATGTCCCCCCCCCAAAAAAAAAATAGTTACAGAGAAATCGGCGCCCTTGCGGTAAACCTCTCCGGTCCTGGTATCTCTGAAAGAATCACTGTTCGAATACAAGGAAATAATTGTAAACTCTGGTTTGTCCTCCGGGTTATCGAGTTTAAACTGGGTCACCGGGTCGGGTCGGGTCGGGTCCGAAGTCTAGACCCGGTGATCCGATTGACTCGTTTCAGCTTAGTTCCTAATCTTACATACCTCTCATATATTTAATTGAGTATTAACTTGAACGACCCCTCGTATATTTCGTATTATACATAAAACTAGAACTTCTTTCATTTTCAAATGTCATGTGATGAATCCATTTGCTTTTAAGTCTCTCAATTGAGTTTTAAATCTTCACTGTTTTTTTACTAATATTTAATTTTAAAATCTTTAGATGAAAAAGTTCAAGTTTCAAGAAAAGACCACCATTTTTAATCTGACTTTTAGCTTAGTAGGTACTTCTTTGATAGGTAGCAATTCTGATTTAATTTTATTTTACTTATTTCTTTACTTTAACAAGCAATAAAAAAGTAAGAGAGAAATAAATTTCCTTCTGGATAGACAACATTCTTAAGTGCGAAAGAAATACGTGATGCACACACGAAAGTAGTACTGCGCTCAACATGAATTGGCTACAATTATTTTATGACTTCTTTTAGTGATAATAAATTGTAACGTCTGATTCTTCATCACGTGCTCTTATCCAGAAGCATTAACTTTTATTTTATATATAAAAATGCGAAGTTTAACAAGCAGAAGTGCATAGTGGTGATTCATATAGTTTCAATAAAAATATGTTTTGTATTTGTGCGATTATATGAATCACACTCAGAAATCAACTCCGAACCTTCTTGATGTGCAACTGAACTCTATGGCTTACGGAACTCGTAAGTTCATCGTCGCAGTAACAAACGTTCGCCACTGAATTCTATCCTGGGAAACATCAAGCCAGTTTTCATCACGAACGCCTACTTCTCGAAGATCTCTTCTAATATTGTCCTCCCAACGACGTCTCGATCTTCCCAATTGCCTCCTCCCATCCGGCCTACCAACCAAAATAGAATATAATCTTCGTTTTTTTTTTCCTTCATGGCCTGCCCACCTTAGTCGTCACGATTTCATTATTTTTACAACATCTGGTGAATCGTACAGTCCGTGGAGTTCTTCATTATGCAGTCTTCTCCATTCTCCAGTCATCTCGTACCGTTTTGGTCCGTATATCTTTCTCAAAACCTTATTTTCAAACACACGTAATTTATGTTCATCTGCTAGGGTCGTACTCCAACTTTCGCAACCGTAAAGTATTACCGGCAAAATAACCGTTCTGTATATTTTCAATTTCAATTTCCTTGATATTAATCGCGATGTTAGAAGTTCTTGGACTGAATAGAAACATGCGTTGCCCGATACTAAGTTACTTTTTATTTCTTCCGAGACCTCATTTTTGCTTGTTACGTATGCTCCCAAGTATTTAAATTTGTTTACTTTCTCTATGACTTCATCCCTAATTCTTATGTATATCGGCTTGTTATCATGTATTTTGTTTTATCTATGCTTACCCGTAGACCTATCTCATCGCACGCTTCTACTAAGACATCGCTTATTGATCACTTCATACACATAAACTATTTATTTAACGATCTCCAGATAAAGCCGAGGTTTGGCCATTTTACACTGAATTTGTATGGCATTAAATAACACGTATTTAATAACGATAATAACAAGGGAAATCAGACAGTATTCAATTGTTAGTGGGCTTTTGACATCCAAAGGTAGGCAACAAAACGACAGTAAACATAAAGATTGTAGCGGGATCTTAGCGCTTTTGAGACAGTCCTCCGGAAATGCAAAGTGGAAAGTGAAATGTTGCAAAGTACTTTCATGAAACAGGCTTCTGGTCTTATTCAAGGTATCATCCCAGCATTAGCCTGGTGTGACCAAGGACAAACGAGGAAAGACTCAGTCAGAAATCGAGTCTGGCCCCCATCATGAATCGAACACGGATCCTGTCAAGTAATTAAACATAACCACAACATTAAACTGAATGAAGAATTTCCAGTGACTGTTTTCAAAAGAATGTCATTGAACTCTCATGGAAGAAAATACAAAAATATATCATGAAAAAGGAAATAAACTATTCACCAGGATATTCCTCAAGGTATATAGAAAGGAAATGCTTGGGCATTATCCCCCATTCAACTGCCTTTAAATTAAGAAAAAAGTTTTTTAATTAGTTTTGTAAGAGAATCACAAAAAACAAGAAGGCGATTAACAATATTCCATGTCTTTCAAAACCTGATTGAACGCTTCAAAGTGATTGAAGTCTTGACATTTTAGCAAATAATTGTAATAAAAAAAGGTGCCATGATTGAGACTGGTACTACCATTATAGGAATCCTATGTTGTTGGGATGGACAATGATATTTTATGACGTGTAACAGGAAGGAAAGCATTATTAATATTATTCCTAATCAGAACTTCTGACATAATTTAAGTATTTGATCTTCTGTTATTTTAATTGAACACTTCCTGATGAATATTGAGATTGCATACAATAATCTTTACGTCTTGACGTAATCAATATTTTAGCAATGACCAGAAAGAGGTGTTTTGGATATATTCACATCCCCATCCCCTGTTAAGCATTACTAGCTTCTGTAACTATATGAACTTGTATTTTCGGAGGACAACCCATTCAAGCAGTAATACGCACGCACTATATTTTTTTTTCGGGCAACTGAAAACAGACAGCTGCGTGGAAATTTAGAGACTTTCCCGTTTCCAGGAAAATTCAGGCAAAGAATTCTCACAATTTTTCTGTTATTATTCAAACTTACATTTCACTATTATTCAGATTCACAATATTATTATTTAAATTATTATTCATTAAAAATTATTCTGCATATTTCCTGTTATTTGCTCGTCACTATTTTGATTGAGATAATTAGGTTGGACTAGGTTAGTTATTTATTAACAGCCCGCATAAAGTAAACTAACTTCCGGTTTACGTTATCTAACTACCGAGTTGCCGTAGCTCAGTTAGTAGAGCTTTGCATTAGCAATTGGAAGGTCCTAGGAACAGTCTCAACGGCTCCACTGAGGTTTCTCCACTTTATTTTTTTGCCTGTCACATCAGAAATGGTACTTTACCTAACTTCACTTTCTCGATTTAGTAGTTAAAAAAAGGTAAAGCTATCCCCTGTGCGATACGCACGCGCCGTGAACGGCGCATGGGGGACGTGGAAGTAGCGCTCCATGTTTTCTTGACCTACGGTACGAACTGAGGTGGGGTTGTTACTCGCACGCTCGACCGCCTTTACCTTCCCAAAGTGCCCAGGAATACCAAGGACACTCCGGTACTCAATTTGGTAGGAGGCTGAGTGGACCTCAGAGTGCCAGGCATGGGAACACTGTGAGAAAAGTCTGCAGTGTCCTGGCCGGAATTTGAACCCGGGACACCCGATTCGTAGTCAGATGCGCTACCGTCTGAGCCACGGCGACTCATTCTCGATTTAGTGGTAGGTATATAAAGTCGAGGGCAACGCCCTAGCCGAGCTGGTCTACCGGTTCCCGTAAGATCACCGAAGTCAAACAGCTCTGGGTCTGGTCAGTGCTTGGACGGGTGACCGTTGCAGTACTCCAGATGGTGTTGCCTGTGCGGCGTCCACCCAGCGCCGTGAGGCCAATTGGGGAGCTACCTGAATAAAGAAGTAGCGATCACAGCGAGAGCTTCGGCTCTCCTCTCCCAACCCGTCTGGTCAGCGTGGGAGAGTAGACCAACTCCTCCCTTCGGGGAGAGGCCTCATCCACTAGTGGATTGAATATGGCTGTGATTTATTATATAAAGTCGAGCAACTAACATAAAAGGCCCATTATTATCAGTTCTTAATGTCAAAATTAAGGTTCTTCCTGAGTTACGCCAGGTAAATGCCGGAAACGGTAACTTTAACTTCGGCCCTGGCATCCTTTCCTGCACCGTATTCCGGTTTGCATAGATGCGTAAAGTCCATTGAGCGATAGATATCACGAGGGACCGAGCAAATAAGCGAATATTTCTACAAACTGTTTCAAAACTTACCTGATTTGTCTGTGGATTGCATTAAAGAGATCGAAGTCTGAAAAAGGCTGGAAAAACTAACCTCCAATACTTAAAAGTTAAACTCTGGTCTATTAATCTTCTGTCTAATTTAATGTACTTTAACTGGAAAATTTAGAAATGCTGTAATGCTATAAAAATGAAAGCAACTTGTTGACTTTGTACGAGAATATTATTATACCAATGGCATTTAATAGCATTTCTTCGGATACATTACCGGCATATAGGGGGCTCTAGAATTATGGTAAAGGAGGGTAAGAATACGCGGTCGGACAAGAAAACGCAGTGTTTTTTCAACGGTTGGCAACACTGAGAGAAAAAGCACCAGTTTTATATTGAGTCGCAGTCTGACCAACTGTAGTTTGATATTCATATATCAATTTTTACAGTAGCAAGAGGTAAGTCGCGGTTTTGCTAGAAGAAGGAACGACATCGAGATGAAAATGTTCAAAATGCACATTTTGAACGATTAACCATGTAAATTATTCATAATTTCCAACACTGCTTTCTGTGCTTCATGTATGATATTAATCATCACCAGGAAATAACATACTCAATCAACAAAAGTAGTGCGCAAGTAGAAAATATAGAACTTTATATTATGGTGTCAACACTGTAAAACCGATGACATATTTTTACCTTCTGTATCTATAACGTCATTGGTACAAATACACTTTAATGCATCGTTTAGGTATGATTTATCTGGAAATATTTATTTTACTTGTCATTGTAAAATATATATTTTGGACTCGAATTTTGACCCCATGTATTTGGAAAACGACTCACGTGGAAATCAACCCTTTTTCTTATTTCAATGTTAGTAATTTGCCTCATAATTTGAAACTACCCTGTATATTCAGGGAGAGAGAGGAGAGAGTCTTGTATTTCCCCCTAACAAATTTCCAATTTAGCAAACGTGCATACAGGTTTGATGCCAACAATCCCACAATGCATACACATTACAACATAATGTATTTGACACACCTGCATTGTAAACAACCACTATTCTGTGACGACATTCACTGCTGAGTGAACTGGATCTTGGATTCCGGTTCCAGTTCCCGGGAGGGCTACGATGTTTACAATCAGCATTTAACCTAACGACATTAGATTGCTCTCTAAACCAACATGACAGGCACTTAATAACCATTAATGTTATCTCCACTAACACAACAAAACACATTGTGTACGCCGAATGAACTAATAAATGTAACACAATGAAATCTAAGGCACATAGAAGTTATAATTAGTCGTAAATATTATTATCACATTCGGTCAAGAATTGTAGATTATTAATTTTAGGTTCAGTAACCATAAATAATTCTCCATCAGTTTCATTCACGCCGCTTATTAGTAAGTTTATTTCTCCTCGAAAAGAAAAGGAACAGAATAATTAACAACAATACACCTTCAAGGTGGCACCAAAGTAAGCAATAATTGCAAGAGGTAAACAGCGAACTCAACATTGCTCAGCATCATTATATATACAGGGTGAGGCAAATGTCTGGAAATACCTTGGAAGTCGAAAACAGGTGGGGACAAATGTTCGGTATCTGCAATACGGATTGAGTTCAAACTGATGGGGCGGCCATCTGTAAAGTCGACATCTTTCATTTAGGTCGAGAATTTTAAACGGAATGAGTGTCATGTGGCATATCGTTTTAGGCTAGCTCGTTCCCAACAATTCAAATTTGAAGTTATTTTTAACTTACTTTGTTTAGGAGATCGATTTCCTTAAATCTGTAATTTGACGAAAGGTAATGGTATGTCATTCTGTCGTCCTAGGTAATTCAACATGGCGCCCACCCCCCAAGAACGAATCAATATTGTGCTTATCAGTGGTGGTCGCAGTATAAGGTAAAAAACTGAATTCCACGTGTCATCAGAGAGAGCAGACATATCACACACAACCATGTTCAAGACATTTGAGGAGACCGCAACCGTCAAGAAAGCGGCAAAAGTACTTGTAGTAGCCATTGTGAAGAGCCCCACACGCAATTCTTCACGATTACAGGTGATGTCAACTGTGAGTCAGAGGTCCCTATTACGGATGCTGCGTGTAAAACATTGCTGCAAGTAAGGATGACACAGACCGGCCCACAGTGGCCTGAAATCCCCAAAAGCTGGTCAAAATATGAAAACATTGTTCAATTTGCATGATGTTATGTATACGAGGTCGCTCATAATGATTATGAAGTCAAAATTCAAACATTTAAAATGGCTGATCCAATATGGCGGACAAATTCTTAGATATAATTTCCAGATTTTACCAACTGACCAAAGGGTATTTTTACTTGTTAACCTGGAGTAATTGTTACCCCGTGCGTCAAATCACGGGTTAAATAACTTTGTATGACCTTATTTATTTACATTATTTATTTTTCATTCGAAATGAGTCATAATTATTCTTTTTGGAATTTTGGACATCTAATGGAAAACACGTGCATATGTGTTTCCTGCAAGGGCACCTCGGGGCAGCTGTTTTTTGTGAATTCCATTAGATTACAGTATTGAGTGTGTCGTAAAATCAATATGTTGACGGAATTCATAATTGTTTTTCTACATTTGTCAAAAAAATTGTTTTTAATTTTATCTTTTTTAGTGAAATTCCACGATAATTTGTGATAATTTCAACTTTTTTCTCAGCTTTAATTAGTTCAATTATAAATCTAGACACCTTCGTCTATTTCTTCCATTTTAAAAATAAAAAAAAAGTTGAAAATTAACCAAATTATGATACTTTCAAAAAATATACTTTTTCACGTTCACAACTACATTCAAACCGGTCAAACGGCACGTTTCAAATGACTGCATCTTCCGCAGGTATATGTTTCAACGGAATTCGATACTTCAAACATTCTAGAATTTGACCTAAAACTTAAAAATTATCAAATCGAAAATTTAATTTTTGACTTTTGATCAGCTTTTTGGGATTTCATCCCACTGTGCGGCGGTTGCAGTTTGCCCTCTGGAGCAGTTGAGTACGAAAGCAATGTTCCCTTCGTGTGTAATTCTTAATGATCATGTCTTGTTCTATGTTCAAGACAACAGACAACCATTGGTCTCATGCCAACCCAAGGTGGACAAATGACAGTAAAGTAAGTGGCGGGAGCAAGGTCAATGTGGTGTGGGATATGGGACACACGAATTGTGGGGCTTGTGTTTATCCGTGGCAATTTGACCACCCATAGTGCAACTCCCCTCCCCCCATACACTACGTTGCAGAGGCGTGAGAGTTGTTGGAACTTCAATTTCCGGGATGTTCGATCTGTCGGCAAGCACTCACTGAGCGGCCCTCCCGGTCACCTGATCTCACGTTCCTTGATTTCTATCTCTAGGGCCATCTGAAAGACAGAGCGACCTACATCATCTCCAGCAATAGCTCCAGAATGCCTGTGCCACTGAACTCGATGTGTTACGCAGAGTCCATGAGGACTGGAAAAAACAACTTGGTTTTGTGTGTCCGCCACATTGAATACAATTATTGTAAGACGACATATCCCAAATTTCAGGGTCCCTACCTCCTAAACAAATAAACATAGGTGAAATATGACTTCACATTCCAATTTCTGGGAACGAGCTAGCTTAAACCGATATTTCACATGCCCTTTTCCTATTGAAAATAATCGACCTAAATGTAAGAGGGGGGCTTTCATTTCATTGGCACATACGCCCATCACGTAGAACCGCACCCGATCACATGACCGATATGCAACATTTGTGGGATATGTAAACTTTTGCACGAACGAGTTCAAGACGTTTCATCCAATTTCAAACCGAAAATAAACTTGGAATATAAGATTCAGAGAAAATTTTTGATTTCTTTTTGCCCCCATTTACTTCCATAATCATTCTCCCTATTCCCCAGTTAGGAAATTATAAATATGCTGTAAATTCTGAATATTGAATATGAGTAAAAATATATATACTATATCTTAAAACATGTAATTTTATAGCATAATAAATAATTATTTGTGTAGCGAACAAAGTGTTATTTGTGTATAGTTTATGCAAATGCATACTCACGGATAATAAACTTATTGGGTAAAGATGCTAATCAATTGAGGCCATCATTTACCTGAAAGTAAAGAGAGAAAAGAACATATTAACAAAGAAAAGTCAGTCAAAACAGGAGCAAGACGTAATTCTAAGACCGTATATACAACTATAGAACATTAATTTCGCTACATTTTTATCAATTTTGAATTTGACTTTAATTTTTAAACTCTTTGGGCAACTTTGGCTCAGGCTGATATATTTTTATCAATAGTTTTCTATTTACCTTGTGACACAATAAAGACAATTTTAATGTATTAAATTTTAAACTTAAAGGATATTAGTTTTTTATGTTTCTCAGCTTCATAAGATAACGACCTTGACCTATCTATAAGACTTAGTATCGAACAAACTGAAATTGAAATAGCAATCCAAAATCAGATCATTCGATTATTTCGGAGGAAAAGTAAATCTGACGGTTTCGAAGGTGTCACCAGTCGAATATCTGGATGGTACTTTAAATAAAGGCACTGTTTTCTTCTCAATCCACTTTTTCCTTGAAGTTGTGCTAACCAAGAAAGGTTTAATTAAAACGAGCTTCTCAGTTGACTCACTCCAGAGACGGTATAAAACATTTACAGCGAAGAATTTTCTAAATTTACTTTGGTTTCCTATCATATTTCTAAGGTGCACTTCATTAATGATTTAAGGATGTCATCCTCACAGTGAACATAAAATCTTTAGATAAAGGAAGAACCTGGTCGCTTCTATATTGGAGATCTCACAACATTCATCACTGGAAGAACTGCATCATAAGTCAAGAGAAGAATCCGACACACTGTAAAAACTGATGACCCCGTTGCGGATCAGTTACACTCTTTCTGGAATATTACGTAGCTAGAATGAGGGTTTTCTCTGTCATTACTCTTAAATGTACATTAAGTGCTGCTTATGTAATGAGTGATTAACTAAACGCTGTTTAAAAGCAGTATCCTCTTAGTAAGAGCTTTACGTTTCCTTAAACACTGGTTGAAACTTCGTTGGGAGGATAGATATAAACAAGTTACCAATTTTACACAGGATATTATGTTCGTTAACGTAAATAATGATAAACTTCTTGCCGTGGTGAAGAGTTAACGCATACATAAGTTTACCTTCAGCTATTAACAGGAGCAACGGATTTTTGTTGTCATTTCTAAATCACCATCCTTTTCTGGAAGTATCTAAACAGGATCAGGGTAAAAGAGTATAACAAAGATATGTTAAGGCTTCTCATGAAAATGAAATATTGCATTATAAACACCCTGTGGGGGTGCATGTAAAATATGATCACGTAAAGAAGTTCAGTGCTTTGGAGACAGAGAGCTCTTGAGTGCACATAAAGTGTGTTCAACAACAAAAGACCTGATCAATATTGCCTACCATGCATAGGAATTTGTATAGAACAAATCTTAATCCTTCTGGATTCGCCGTTCTCTATACAGGCAAGTTGAACGTTTCTCTCACCAGTGAGTAAATGTTCACCCCAAATATGAATAGATTCCATCCGCTTCGCAGATGCACCCACTTCTTGCATTCTTTCCTTTAGTTCATAATGGTTCGTGATGTCCTCAAATATTGAGACGTTATTTTACTCATTTCTCGACGTCATATAATAATGACATTTTGCACAGCGTCGTAAATCGGGTGACAATACAATATTATATTGTTACTTTCATATATTTCTATATAAACCAAACCACAAAACAAACCCCGTGGCACGGTTTTGTCACTCATGCCGTAGAGGTGAGATGTGGTCGGCATCTCGGCTCCTCCTCGCCGTTAATGCCGGTTTTCGTGACCGGAGTCCGCTATCTCTTTATTCAGGTAGCTCCCCAATTGGTCTGATGACGCTGGGTGGACGCCACACAGGCAAAACCATCTGGAGTACTGCAACGGTCGTTTGTCCAAGCACTGACCACACCCAGAGCTGCTTGACTTCAGTGATCTAACGGCAACCGGTATATTTTAAAAGCATATTTTAATATATTTTGTTTAATATGGACTTCTTTATCCTAAAATAAATACTAGCCTGCAACCATGTTGGGTTTTGACTGGTTACAAAACACTTTAGGATTAGTATCACAAAACATTAGCTTGAGAAAAAGTATCCGAACACCGAAATAACTCGAAAAAAAAATTAAAAACACTTTTTAAAGACATACTTTTCTTAAACAATTCGTTGTAAAAAATACAAAATAATTTTCTTTATGCATGACTAAAAAGAAAAGCATAGGGCGCGCCATTTCAAGAATTTATAGAATCATATGAGAGCGCGCCACATGCTTTTCTTTTAGTCATGCATAAATAAAATTATTTTTTGTTTTTAGTGCGAATTGATTAAAAATGTATGTCTTTAAAAAGTATTTTTTTTAGATGAAACATCCTGTTTTTAATTTTTGTAGTGCAGAATGGGTGACGAGATCACTCGAAAGTAGCGCTTGGAGATAGGTGTCAAATGGACCAGGATAACTCATGCAGACGGAAGAACACCAACGCATCACATGTTGCATAAATATGTAACCCGTTCTTTCTCCAAGAAAGAAAATAAATAATGAAGCAGCTCATTTAACAGTCAAAACATTTGCAAGCGTGTGTTCGTTGTAACAACAATTCTGTCTAACTTATATTTACCAAGTTCCCTGCACAGGAGAATGTGAAATCCTCCTTCACTTTTTTTTTATTTACTAAAAGCGTATTTAAATAATTAACAAAAAAAATCAAGTAAATAAGACAATCTGTGTCATAGGAGAATCTGAAAGGTATTTGGAGGTGTTAAATTTGTAAATATGTGTTTAGCAATTCACACACTCATTGTGCATTCTCTTTGTTTAGCTTTAACAATTGTGTCCCTTCACAAGCAGATTTACATCTACTTTGACACTCGAAAAATCTTTCTCTGAACAGCTCACGAGTATGTACTGTGTTAGTGTGTATGTTTCGTATGTTCTCATAGTATTTAGTTCTCTAAAACTTTCGGACATTTTAAGACTAGTTCTCTAAATGCTAATTCCGTGTAAGAAATACTTTTACTACATTTTCTGCAAATACCAAAAGAAGGGTGGTCCAAATGTATGTAAAATGCATTAAAAGTGCTTCTAGAAGTCTCTTGTTGATATACTTAGCCCGAAGTTTTTTTTTTTTTTTTTTTTTTTTTTACGGTTCATAAATAGTGGAAAGTTTCAAAATCATGCGGCCGCACTGTTAAAAATTTTGGAAAAGTATTTTGATATATCCTGTAGTGTGGTAGTAATCCTCGAAAGAGCAGAGATTATTTTCAAACTTTATTAAAGATCTCCATTTTTCAGTTCCAGTGTGATTCGCGCACTATACATCCACTGCTGGTGTTTGTTCGTTGCTCATTTTCACAGAAATAACAAATATTCTAAATCAATGTGGGATTCCGAACCTTAGCTGAAAAATCGGAAAAAATGATAAAATGTAGCTTAAGTCGTTGAAATAACTTAATTTATGTCTTAGAAATTCAGACAATGCATTTCTCACACCATTTTTATTGTTTTCTTCTGGTGTTTACTTAGGACTGGCAGGTTGGTCCAATCGGTAAGACACTGGGTTTCTAAGTAAATGACCAGTTTTTGAGTCTCGCTTCATGTCTTTTTCCCCTCGTTTACTCCCAGTATCGCAGAAGACTGAATGATGTCTTGGTTTTATCAGTCAAGAATATATAATAATTTTTAATCCAATTAAGCCGATTTGTTTCAAGAATGTTTCTCAAAAGTTGTCACGGTGTTCAGTTAGTAAGGCGTTGGATGAACTATCGGAAGGTCCTGGAAACAATCCCATCGACGCCTATCCTGACAGGTTTTCCAGGGTTTATCACGAGAAAAATGTGGGGATCGTACTTTAAAACTAAGTCTTGGCCGACATCCTCCTAACATCCTAAACTGACTTAATTGCATGACACTGTTTAGCGCTTAAATGCTAAGGCAAGCTAGTGGAAAATGACGACCGTAATGGAAGATGATATTTTATTAATATTAGGGGAAATTTTCATTATAGACTTTATGAATTACACAGATCTAACTTTAAAAGTTATTCTCTCCATCAACGTTTTCAATTGTAGTGGTGAGGTTAAAGTTCTGAGTCGCGGGTCATCTTTATTGTTCGAAGTTTTAAAATAATAACATAAATTCACAACTTCCAAGTACAATATCATGCGACCAAAAACAAGAATGTGTTATGGTTATTGTTTCTGGATGAGAAATTTGATGTGAAGGATGCGAGCAAACTGATCCTAAAACCTAAATTTCGTTCTGAAAACTAGATGCAAATTCTTAACAAAAATGTTCATGTTTTTACGAGATATCTCGGGTTACTAATATAGTAGTCAGTCTCGTAACCCGAGTATACTCGTGATAACAGGTGGATTCGCGTATCTACAGGGAGGTTCTAAAACTGCCGCTTTTTCAGTCTTACACTTTCACCTGTATGCTTTAACATCATGGAGCAAAAATAAGTATACGATTTGAAGACTGCCTTATAACAGTACATGAAAAGAAAGGAAATGTTCTTCTCTCTGTTTGTACTCAGTTTCTGCAATGGGTGGACAACAATAACCCCATTTACACGAATAAATCATCTAAATATGATAATGACGATACACGGATGCTGCACGCGTATCCTGTTGAGAAAGAACAATATGCTATGCATAACCTTTCATCTGTCAGAAAGGCTTCTTCATCCAATATGATTTGATGGTCAAATAATACAAGAAATAGTCCTCACGATCGACCAGATACGCACATTCAGTTACTAAATCAGGGTGTGTCCATGCGCATTACAATATTGTTTTCTTTTCATTTTGAGATAATTCTTCATACTAGGGAATTGATGAAAAAGGTTTTGATGAATATTTTCTTTCGTTCCAGACGATGTACACGGTGCAATCGTGACGAGTGAAAGTGAGAGATCATTTTAATCTTCCCCAAACCGTGACATGGCTGTCCAATTAGTTGTATTAGGGTCACTAAGGTCAGTTGGGAAGAAGAAGAAGATAGTTCAATCAGAATTTAAAGGTGTAGGGTGTAGTTTAATAGTGACCTTTAGTTGAACTTTTGTAGGAAAACAGCATTACACCTTTAATATCTTTAAGATATTGCACTTTCTTTGTATTTTAGTTCCAAAAGGTTGGAAAAAAGCGGTCAAAGAAAGTTTGTGGAATTTCAATACTTCCCTAAGAATAAAAACTATAGGTTAGTTAGGGATTTGTTCAGACCATTGAACTGTAATGCAACATACTGGAGTGATCGATTGCATTACAAACCTAAGTCTACTTACATTTGAAACCAGACACGACAGAGAACAGTTAACTTCGCTTGTCCATTTCTATTATCTTCAGCCACTCTGCAGTGTTACAGTATCAATATACGAATTATCAATTGGACGCATAAACGTCGAAGTGTCATTGTTCTGTGATTATGCAGCTCTCCGTAACAATACTGGAGTGATCGGCTAGTCAGAAGATATACACAAGAGAACATTTAATCTGGATCGTCCACTTCCACTCTAATCCAATATGGGTCTAATTTCCACTTCTAAGATTTTTACACTTGCTATCGCTGTGCGGCTTTTATTCTTGTCTTAATTCTTGAGTTATGCACATACCAGACGTACGTACATGCCATAAGTAATATTTACATTCTTAGTAAGAATTAAGACATAATTATAAAATAAACCAGGTCGCATACCGATAAGAAACGTAAATCTGATTCAGAACTCAAAATTTGGTCCATCTTGGCTTATACTGAAAGTGGACGACAGAGATTAACTGTCCTTCCGTTCCCTGGCCTCATTAAATTGTTTAATGGCATCGATCAGTACAGTAGACCTATCGCTTTAAGATAGAGGATCGCGATCTTGATATCGTGAATTTGAAGGAGTTACAGTTCCTACACTTTATAAAAAAGTACGAATCTCTACTGCTTGGAATACAAAAGGTTTGCCATTCCTATCAGTAATGTTACTGCAAATTAATATGCAGGTTGTTCGTCCGCATTCTTCCAGGAAAGTGTCTGTAATGTTTTTACAGTATACCTGTTCAGCTCATAAATATTTTTCAAAATGGGAATGATGATTATTGCTCCCATCTACCATGATGAGCTTCCCAATTCTTTGGAGCATGGTGATAACATAAAACATGAACCGACATGGATACATTTGTCGTAATTGTAACATTCCCTGACAAATAACAGTTAATTAAGGTCAACAACAGTACAAGTCCAATGCTTCTATATTCATTAATTGCAATTGTTCGGATGATTTTAAGCATACTTAAAGCACATATCAATAGTCACATATGGGTTGTCACAACAGTTTTTCACTCTATAGCCTACAACGATTACATCATCAGCATTTATGATTCACGTAAACTAAAGCTATTTTTTTTTTTTATTTTTTTTTTTTTTTAGATATATCAAAACAGGGATTTTGGGACTTGTACTATTCTTCCACTATTCCAAATAGTTCACATTAGTGAGTATTACTCAAACTTACCATTTGAGAACACGTAGCGAAATATATCTTCTTCGAATTGCGTGAATACTACTAACACATACTTTAACCGTTTCTTTCTTTCTTTTTTTTTTTCGAAATAAGAAAAGAAAACGTTTTACTATATTTATTTTAATATGAAGACAATCAAGTCATGCTTTGCACACATCACACTGTCTGTCACGCACGCAATGAATGTTTTTTATAGGTTGTTGTTGACAGAAAAGTATCCTCTTCTTTAAAACTTGTTCGTTTTTGATGTGTGAGTGCCAGACTGGAGGAGAATATTGTCAGGAAATGGAATTGGGAGCAGCCTTTTTCCCTAAAAGAGAGGAAAAGGTTGCTTGCATGTTGGAAAGACGGTCACGTCTCATTTCTTCGCGTCAAGAAACTAAAAGGAAAACGTCTTTCAAGGAAGGATTATTATTATATCAACGTTTTGTCTTATCCTTACAGATCAGAGAAAATATATACGCAAATTAATAAACAAAGTAAGCTTGTGTTTGCATTGCTACTACCGTATTTTTTGAATAAATCTTATTCACGCAAGAACACATCACGCTACTACGGAAAGTATATTGGAAAAACAACGTGGCCATCTGCCTAAAGTAGGTGATACAGAAATGTCCAGTTGCTGAATCAGATCTTTGTGTGTAATATTATAATTATAAAAGAAAATAATCTAACCTGATTTTAACTAATTTGCCTTCGCTCGCTCACGCTCACTCGACATTGGCTGTATGTAAAAGTACAAGAGAGGTTAGTTTCTTTTTAGATAACAAGTAATGTGGGAACCCCAGTCTCCCAGGCGGTAAGCCGATGCTCTGCCCACTGGATACCGATGCAGCTGGCGAGCAACGCTTTGGAAAGCCTATTTACACCGCATGCCGTAAAGATCAAGACGTCACTAAATATTACTAGCATTTTGGCATGGATGTAAACACTTTAGACGGATCTATTTCTGGCGACCCGAAATTGACGCCAGCACATGTGCGCGCAAGCCATGAGTACCTGGCAGGTGTAATCGATTAAAATAACAACTGAACATCACATCCCGTACAATACAATATTTAAAATATTCAAATCTTTTTGCTATCTTCCTTAGCTAGATCTTTCTCCTTTCTTTGCTTCAACACACCCACGCATAGAACAACCAATAACATGCAAGTTCGTCCCAAATCATCCAGGCAAAATTAACCGAAAACCGGCGTCAAGTTGACCCAGCTTAATTGTATTGGACCAGTCAATCCGACTACCGTATTTACATCCATGGCATTTTGGTAGTTTATTGTGTATTTACTTACCCTAGAAGCTAATGCAAGAACAAATTAGTTTCTGATTTTGTTTAGCTAATTGAGGTGTACTGTAAAGGCTGCTTTTCTTACAAGCTTGCATTTCTTGCGATTTGGGTGACTAGTCAGTTGAAACCAGGGAGTACGCTACCCCCCCCCCGACACCCCCCTAACACCCTCCCTAGACTTCGACAACACACCCTAAGGAAAATTTCTGAACACCCCCCCCCCTAAGGGGGGTGTTCTTTCGCGACATTTAATAGTGAGAAATTCCTGGAATTTCGATTTACGAAGACGGCAGTTATGGTAATACACAATCAAATCTTGGTAGTAGTTTTGCATTTATTCCGAAGAAATAGCTTCTTTTGGGCTACATTCCTTTGTCACCTCGCAAAAATCCATCAGCAGCAAAAGAAATGAGGCAGGAAACAATAAACTACCCCGTATGAAAGCATCTGTTTGGTGGCTTCCCCCTGCAGTGTTAGAGTGCAGAGATGCTAGACTCACTTCAGAGGCACTCATTATCTATTAAGTTGTTTTGTGTGCACAGTGGAAAAGGCGGAACGCCTCACAATGAAGAGGAGAATTATTGAAACAAAGGAACGAAGTTTAGGAGCTCGTACATATGCATTAATTTTTCTAATTTAAGTGAATCTTTGCTTCATAACTAAATTAATGGAAATAAAAGTAACAGTGTTTACAAACTTGATGCGACGACCTTTCTAATACCTAACTCTGTATTCTTCAGGGTTTTATTTCATCATACTCTCATTCATTAAAAAGAAAACAGGTAAAATTCATCTATGTCAACGCTAACGAACATTTTGTGAAACAAAAGCGATATGAAATGAAGCACCGAGCGGCCGTGGCTCAATGCTTTGGAGCTGGCTTCGCATTCCGGAGATCCAGGATTCCATTCCTGGAGACGGCCATCCTGACTGAAGTTTTCAAGTCTTATCAGGTAAATGCCGGGATCATATGTTATTTCAAGACTATGTCCGTTTCCGTCCAATTTCCTTTCCCATTGTTCATGCTTGTTGTTGTTGCTAAGCTCCAATGTAAAATAGTCTCCGACTTGTATATGGAGATACCAGAAATAAATAAATCTTCGGAAGTGTTGACGCTGCTGGACTCGTAGTGTAAGCTCGTGATGTTTAGACATATACTCACATATACAGTTACAGACAGACTACAAGTGGCTGGAGACAAAGTCATACGTTTCCCTACGTAGGTGCCAGTTAAATAAGGTATTATTCAAACACTCACTCATTTGTGCCAGACTTCGGTACTCGAACTCGTGACGTACAGACTAGCACAAACACACATACAGACAGACAATAATTAAAAGAGCTTTCTTTTTTGTTATCCTGAACGTGTTACGTTGTCGCTAAAGATAAAAAGGAGTCCTGAAAAATTTTCCTTTGTCAAGATAGTATGACACTGGCTACATAGTTTTTCCGATTTTTTATTTAACTCTACTCCCAGATGAAATGATTAGCACCGAAGCCCTGCGTGCGCTTTCTCTTATTTATATTGGAACTGACAATATTTGAAATTCGAAGAGTAAAGATAAGAGAGACTGCGGTAATCAACATTTCATCAAGCAATCGGGATTTTTGAAAATTTTAATATTTCATTAAATTTAATATTTTAATAGTCACGGGTCGTGCATGTAGGCGTTAGGGCAACGATTCGAAGGTCCCGGGTTCGAGTCCTGGTAGGGGCATGGGTGTTTGTGGATTTTAACTTGGTGAAAAGGATCGAATCGTGACGGACCGAAGTCAAAAGTGTTACTAGACTGTCCCATAGAAAATAAAGTTTTTACGTGCATGAAGGTAATAGTAAGTTATGCATCGCGAACAGAGAAAGCAAGGGATCAAAACAACTGAAATTCGAAGTGAAACTATTAAATAATCCGAGCATAAAAGCAGATTACCAACTCGAACTCTCAAATAGGTTCGAAATCCTAGCCGACTCGAGTAATAATAATGATGATATTAATAATGAAATTGATGTAAGTAAGATGTGGGAGGCAATTCGTGAAACAATTAAGAGCGCAACGAAGGAACGCGTAGGTGAGAAGTAACAACAGAAAAACAAACCTTGGTTTGATGAAGAATGCATTAAACTTCATGAGGAACGAAAACAAGCAAGGCAACGATGGCTAAGTAATAAAAGCGAAGCAAATACCAACCACTACAGTAACGCGAAACGAAACGCCACACGCGGGTTTAGAAACAAAAAGCGAGAATATCTGACGCAGAAGATTCAGGAGATTGAGGAAAACTGGAAGACAAATAACATACGAGATCTATACAAAGGGGTAAACTCGTTAAGAAAAGGTTACCAGCCGAGGTTAGGAATGATTAGAAATGAACGTGGAGATCTTCAGGCGGATCCGACTAAAATTGTCGATGTGTGGAAAAGTTATTTCGACAAACTTCTTAATGTACACAGCGGGGAACAAACAGAGGGATTTGAAATCCATACCGTAGAACCGTGGATTCCCGAACCTAGCGAGATCGAGATCGAAATGTCGGTTAAGAAATTGAAAAATTTCAAATCACCAGGAATAGACAATATTCCAGCCGAATTAATTAAAACAGGAGGAACGGCACTAATCAAGGAACTACATAAATTGATAAGTGCTATATGGAGAAAGGAGGAGCTCCCAAAGGAATGGAAAACATCAATAATTGTTCCGATTTACAAAAAAGGCGATAAGTCGGAATGCTAATTACCGCGGAATCTCGTTACTTCCAACTTGTTACAAGCTATTAAGTAATATTCTGTTAACACGCCTAAATGTATACGTAGATGAAATAATTGGAGATCACCAATGTGGATTTAGAAGAAATAGATCCACGTTGGACCAGATTTTTGCTTTGAGACAAATTTTGGAGAAGAAATGGGAATACAATGGGACGGTTCATCAGCTATTCATTGATTTTAAGAAAGCATATGATTCTATCAAAAAGGAAAAGTTATACAGTATCCTGATACGATTTGGAATACCGAAAAAATTGGCCCAACTAGTGAAGATGTGTCTCAGCGACCCCATAAGCAGAGTACGGATAGGTAATAATATGTCAGATAGTTTCAAGATTCGCAACGGATTGAAACAAGGCGATACCTTGTCACCATTACTGTTTAACTTCGCGTTAGAATATGCGATTTTAAAAATTAAAGGGGACAAAAGGGATTATCACTAAATGGTTTGAATCAACTGTTTGTATACGCGGATGATGTAGATTTAATAGGGGACGATATAGATGCACTACAAAGCAACACCGATGTCTTAGTAGAAGCGTGCGATGAGATAGGTCTACAGGTAAACATAGATAAAACAAAATACATGGTAACAAGCCGAAGCACAGGGAATGAAGGAATTGAAAACATAAGAATTAGGGATGAGGTCATAGAGAAAGTAAACAAATTTAAATACTTGGGAGCATACGTAACAAGCAAAAATGAGGTCACGGAAGAAATAAAAAGTCGCTTAGTATCGGGGAACGCATGTTTCTACTCAGTCCAAAAACTTCTAACATCGCGATTAATATCAAGGAAATTGAAATTAAAAATATACAGAACGGTTATTCTGCCGGTAATACTTTACGGTTGCGAAAGTTGGAGTACGACCCTAGCAGATGAACATAAATTACGAGTATTTGAATATAAGGTTTTGAGAAAGATATATGGTCCGAAACGGGACGAGATGACTGGAGAGTGGAGGAGACTGCATAATGAAGAACTCCACGGACTGTACGATTCACCAGATGTTGTAAAAATAATGAAATCGAGACGACTAAGGTGGGCAGGGCATGTAGCTCGAATGGGGGAAAAACGAAGATTATATTCTATCCTGGTTGGAAGGCCTGATGGAAAGAGGCCATTGGGAAGACCGAGACGTCGTTGGGAGGACAATATTAGAAGAGATCTTGGATAAGTAGGTGCTCGTGATGAAAACTGGCTTGATACTGCCCAGGATAGAATCCAATGGCGAACGTTTGTTACTGCGGCGATGAACTTGCGAGTTCCATAAGCCATAGAGTTAGTTAGTTAGTTAATTAGTTAGTTATGAAGGTAATAGTGACATCCACTACTTGTAATCTTTGGCGTGCTGGAACTCATTACAAACCATTGACTATTCACAAGTTTCTGTTAATTATGATTCGCCACTTTCTTTCAGAGTTTATACGGTTCGAAAATCGAAACGGGAGGGCATGCCGTGGTCCAGTCAGGATGAGTTTCTGGGTTGGCTCCCGGATATCCACATGGTTAACGCTCTCGCCCTTTGTGAGGGAGGTTCCGGGTTCGATTAGCAGAATTTTGATACTTTTCCAGTATCGTGATAAATATTAGGGAGACACTTTGAATACAAAAACGAGAAAATTGGTATCATGGGAGCCAAAGTACAACTGCGACGGGAGCCGATGTGCTGACTATGTACTACCCAACGAAAAGCCGTTTGAATTTTATTTTATTTATGGCATTCAAGCATCTCAGGCTCAGGCCGAGCTAAAACCCGTCTGGTACACCTTGGCGCTCGACGGAATGTCGTACCATTAGTTTGGGTTTGAGTTAGTAGATATGATTTTAGGTGTTAGAAACGTCAGTGTGGCAAATTTCTGCATGGTTTGAAAAAGAAACGAGATCATGAGTAATATTTTCTCGTCGTGAAAGTTTAAAGAATTTTATTCAAACGTCCATCAATGCTTTGGTTTGTAGCGACAGAAAAACGAAAAATAGACACCAGAAACGTTCCTCCGGAAATATATATGTTAGCGACTAATCTGAAAATAACCTTATTGGTCAAAAGTTGAATTTTGCATTTTTAATATTTTTCTGCTTCTCATTGAGCATTCCGAAAAAAAAAGCTAAAAATAACATTTTACAGTATATTAGTCAATTCACCTTAATACCGTTAAGAAGAATTGAATTTGTGGAAGTGGATGCCCTGATTTCAGCATTTGTTTGGAAAGCCTCAATGAAGTCGGTCACTTTGGGCATCGATCCGAGAACTTTGGAATAAAAAGTGCATACAATTTCAACTAAGTTATTTTATCAACTCTGATGTAATTTTGATATATACTCCAGGAAAGCTTGAGAAAAGGAGAGCTTACATTTATTTAAAACGTATATTTTTTGTTCTAAAGACATAGTTGAGGTAAATAATCTCTTTCATAGTAATTAAAATTTAATAATAAATATCTATCCATATTACCAAATTAAAGCTTGCAAAAGCTAGACAAGTGCGAAAAAAAACAAAATAACAATATCTAAAATTATTTGAAAGCTAATAGTTCTGTTAATAATTCATTCTACTCGATGAAAATGATCCGAAGCGTGAAGATCAAAACTTATCATAGTCTAAAATCAGTTTCCTATATAACGACAGAGGAGTAAGTTGTTTAATTTCTTCGCAAGTAATTAAATAATAATAATAATAATGCTTGCTATTTACACACATTGTCCTTATGTGGTTATGCACAATTCTTATTTTGAAAAGTATTACAAACAGAAACGCGCGCGCGCGTACATGCATGCATACATGGTAAGATAATTACAATGGATGACTGCATAGTATAGTGTATAACTGAATATGAATTACACCCCCCAATAACTTTAGACACCCCCCCTTCGACTACATTCCTGGCGTACTCCCTGGTTGAAACGAGTGTTACACGTAGAACACCCAATAAAATAGTGTTTCAATTGGCTACTCACCCAAATCGCAAGCAAAACAACCAACGCACGCTTGCAGGGAAAGCAACCTTAACATACTAGAGTAACCTATTGCATTTTAAATCAAATTAGTATCATAAACCAGACTTAAGAGGAAACAGAAGGCTAAATCTCGTTTGTTCACTTCCAGTTCAATCCAAAAGAAAAACAAGCTTTCAGTCTTAACTCAAGTTTATACGCTGCTTTTCGCAGTGTGGTCCGTTCTTTTCATTTATATCTTAATTCGTGAATTACGGGAAACAACATAATTATTTGCACTCTAGTACGTACATAACTCAAGAACAAAGACAGAAGTAGAGAAGGGGGATACATCAACAACAAACTTAAAAAAAAACTCCGAATCATCGAGCTCTACTTGAGTACAGTGTGCGAATTGGCGGGTGATGCCGAGGATTCCGCCCCACCCCCTGGCAAATAAGTTTCCCACCCTGACAAATGTATTTTTCGGATAAATTTCTCCCCTGCAAGATATTTCGATCAAGATTAGAAAGAAATTCGGAGCCAACTTTTTTGGCAGAAAAGTGACAAGGGTATATTAAATTTTGGTAGCAGCTAAGAAGCCTATTTGGAAGCTATTTCTTTTGTGATGTTTATGACAGTGTTCGAAGTGGGAAAGAAACAGAGACGGTATGTTTTCCTAATATTTGCCTAGACAAATCAGAAATTGATATAAAAACACATATAGCATATGTTTCAGTAACGGTATGCGTTTAGCTCTCAAAAACCAGAGCAGAGCCGGTATGCCATACCGGTGCATACCGCCTCACTTCGACCACTGGTTTATGAAGTAGTTTAATGTGAATGATTTAGTATGATTGGTTTGATTTAGTAATCCCTATCCCCTATTGGAAAATGGGACTGCATGTCTTCCCTCCTTTCTCTCTCTCTCTCTCTCTCTCTCTCTCTCTCTCTCTCTCTCTCTCTGTAAGAACTGAAACTTTGATCCATATTAGTTTCGACTGAAAGTGGACGATATATATTACCTGTCTCCTCCGCTCCGTAGCTTCATGTATTCATTATTACATTTTTTAATGGTATCGATCAGTCCAGTATGGCTTTTAGATAGAGGTCATTGGCCTGAACAAGATGCAAATCATTTAGGTTTGACATTACGAAAGCTGAAGTACATATGTTACTTAAAACTAAAGGCGAAATGTACTTCTACATATCCTAACAGATACAGGAATCGTTTTTGTCTACATTTGAGATATAGGCTGCTTTAGTTTGCACGTGATTAGAACCTAACCTAACGTAATGGATATTATATTAAAACTAAACTTAGAAAATTCGATATATAGATGGAGACTACAGTCCTAACACTGGTCATAGGTATTACCACAGTATCTAACCCATCAATAAGATGTTACTTCTTGAAGATTATGGATGACTGTTTTCTTCAAAACTTTGCACCTTATTCAAGATTCGTTTGACTATGATCTTCATATTTCAATATTGTCTTTTCGTGCCGAACCTCCCTCAAACACGTACACAAATAACGGTCCATGATAACATCCACTTTTCTGTCTTACTTCCTTTCTGGTGAAGTTAGTTATAAACTAAATAGGCTGAAAAAAAAAATAAACACATTGTTCTTCTTAAGCTTCTGTTTTTGCAATTTAACTATAACTGTATAGACAATTAGTAAGACAGGAACTGACGATAAACACCATCAAATTAGAGAACCACGGCTGGAATATCCTAAGCAACGGGAAATGAGAAATTTCACGGAAAAAAATAATAATAATCGTACAGCGACATCTTCATTTTTTTTTCTCCTTGTGAACTAAGCACTCATTGTTCTTATGGACAAAACCATATTCATCACAGACCGCCCACAAACATAACAACACTCTTTTGGAAAACACATAAGGAAAGAAGGGAAGCTACACAAGATGTCAAAAGATGAAGCAAGAAGTACTAAATGAAGGGAAAAAGAAAGAAAAAACAAGTGTTTCACACCAAACAATAATTAGTGAAAGGTGAAAGAAAAAAAAACACACGGAGAGAAGCAAATGATAGGTTCATATATGCATATATAAGTAAACATGTACCGTTTTGTTACTTTTGGTAAGTTTTTACTCACGGCGTGTAACTGTTTCTAAAAAAAATACTCAGTCTTGCTTCCGTTTCCTCATCATAACCATTCGTGATCTTCCACAATGTACAATAAACAATTCATATTGAGTGTGTGTGTAATGCCATATACTAAACGAAGATGAAAAGTATCTTCCGAAAGTTAATTTGTATTATATCATAATTTGGAATAGCTGCTTATTAATATACACGTGTTTCAAAAATGCACGGAAATATTTCAGGAAGAATTCCGTACAGTACAAAAATGAATATTGATTATGTACATCATTGTCCAAAAATGTGTAGATTTGGAACAAGAAAAAAATCAAACTTAACGAAGTAGATCACCCCCGCCATATTGGTATGCACTTTCCATTGATTTACATGGGAATTGTTTTACTCGTCTTATATCTTTCAGGAGCATACTTTTAACTTCTGTTTTCTCCCAGTTTATCGTCTTGCTCTTTTTGACTCATGCTATTTTATAGAAATGCAATATTTTACACACGAGCAGTATAATTTCCCGTTAACATATTGTGATTTATATAGCAAACTATTAATAATACATTATACTTACATATTTGAAGGAACTTCACAAACCAAAACTATACAAGAGTCAAAATAACCACCAAGACAAATTTTGTGAAAGCAAAACTTAAATATTCTACTTCCGAGAGGCATAAAATGAGTAAAACAATTCTCATGTAAATCAATGGAAAGTGAATACCAAGATGGCGGGGGTGATCTACATCGTTAACGAGACATCTTTACAATTGGCGTAATATATGTACAGATAAAGAAGTAAGCCACATTGACTTGGTATATATTCTAGAAGTTATGTTCATAACTATTAATATTCAGGAAGAAACAAATGTTCAATAAACAAATAAATAAATAAATAAAGTTACGTGATGACACAATGACGTTTGTGATTCGTATTTTAAGTTTGTATTTTTTTTGTAAAATTTGTTTTGTGAATATATATTGACGTATTTGGGATTACTTCAATTAAAATGAATATGGCAATAAATCAAGAAATATAAGGACAGAATTCCAAGTAACCCTGACAAAATTCATGCAGTGAAAAGCATAAAAACATACACTAAATGTATGAAAATAAAATAGCAGAGGGTACAAGACAATTGTGGAACAAAGGTATTACGAAACGGCTCATAGTATAGGAACACAAACTTCCCCCATCTCAATTTCCACACTGCTGAGATCCCGGGGGAAAGCTTTCGGGACGCTTTCTTGTCCTGCTATCTTCGGGCCGGCTTTTTGCAATATTTTGTGTACTATTTATTTCAGCTCATGATTTTTTTTTTTAGCAAACCATTCAGTGTTGCCACTTCATCTGGTACTTTTCTCATCTTGCTTGCTGGTACTCTTCTCACGTAAATAGTACTAATAGTATTCATGAAACCTAATAAAACAGCTAAAAAGGTACTACATAACGATGTAAAATATTGGCCAAACTTAACTAAGAGAAGTAATTTGAGGTTGCAACATTTAGCTGGTAAGTAATGGTACCTTGATGCATTCAACCACACTCTTGAGCCAACTTACTTAACACTTGTTACGAGAGATAATTATATGTAATAGTGATATCATCATAATTCCTTTGTATTAAGTACCTGATCCAATTAATACCAGAAACTGAATATTAATAATAATTAATTTTCGTGTTATTTTCAGTCAAATTAGTCACTGATACTTTCGTGTGCGGCAGATGTTGACAGTACTGCTACACGATCCTGGTAGTCCAATTCTCTACATTCACCCCAGATTTAATTAGTTTTGAGCAATTGGAAGGGCATTAACGGTTTAAGTTTTTTGCTGATAATTTATTTTCCTTGCAGAATATTTTATTAGATTACTTAAAGCATTTTGAGAGTTTGATATGGATAACTTATCAAGATGATTGTAACTGATTTAGTATGTTCCGATAATTTAGTTTCATGAATGAGAATCTTTTAAAGAGCATGTGTTTCGGGAGGGGTGTCCCGAATTTTGATTCTTTGAATTTGATCACCCTATGCTAGTATCTTTGGTACTCCTGGGCACCTTGGGAGTTAAAGACGTTCGAAGCGTCGGATTGACCTCACTTCGGGGCGTAGGTCGACAATATGTGGAGTGGTACTTCCCCACATAGCAATTTTAACCTAACTCAAAAGTGAATCAAGATTACTTGGACAAGTGGGATAACTTAATGCAAGCTTAGCAGATCAAGCCAAAAAGGTTCAAACGAAGTTGAATCAAGTAGTCTTGTTTACATGAAACAAGGTTGAAATAGCCTTGACAGGACAGGAAAGAAAAACATAACGAGTGGGAATCTATCCGAGGACCACCGGTAATATATCATCCAATGCTGTAGTCAACAGATCGCGGAATCACATGCTGTAGATGGTTTTCCAAGTGTTACTTATACATAATTAATCAGATCTCAAAAGACGCTCGTAGTAAATGAGTGGGAGTTGGCGAAGATTAGATTACGGTGAAACAGTTCTGGCACGTGATGGGACTTCATCGCACTGAGACAACAGTAGAATTGCAACGAAACAAATTTCTAATAAATTTCAAATTTGAAAATCTTCCTCGCATAATTTCTTGTTCCAACAAGCTTGAATTAGGTTAAATATGACAACCAAACCTCTTTTGTTGTTCCAACAAGTTCGTTTCATTCTTGTTATTATGTTCAACACAATATCAAGTTTGACAATCTCAAAGCAAGTGATTGACAGCCTTATTGAAATTTGGCATGCTATCTAGCCCACATCGCACAAGCCCTCCCCGGGAGTGCCCATTTGGATCCCGTTCGTCCCACGACGATCCCATAAGAAATAGAGGATCCTATGAAGATCCTGCCGGGGATAGTCATGGGACTGCTCCCGTGGGAATCCCACAGTTGTCCCACAGGACGACTAGCAGCGAGAAATTGTAGAATTTTGTACATTTGTGATAAAAATTAGAAAATATTTAATTCACAACGTTGGACCATAGTATGCAGATAGTCGAAATCGCACGTAATAACATCCTTCGAAATAGTGTTGTGAAGCTTTATGTGAAATATCCTACCAACCGCGCCTTAAAGTATTATTTTTGGACGCTGTTAGCAAGTTTTCCAGTAGCAGAGTGGTTAGGATAACGGCTTGTGAGTTAATTGGGGTAGGACGAAGGTGGTTCGAATTCTGGTGGGTTACTCTTTTCTGTTTATTATTATCAAAATGTGTCAAACAACTTTGAAGGACTTGATGTTCAGTTTTACTTCGTACTTTTTGTGTACGACACTTACCCGATAAATGGGGAGAAGTATAAAAAAGTTTCTATCGGCATCCCATGGGTCTCCCTCGGGTCGTCCCGTTTCCCGGGACCTAAGCGGACATCTGGAATTCCCGCGTAAGTCCCGGGCGTCCCATAGGAATATTCCGGGATCGTCCTGTTGTCCCGGGTGGTAGCTCCACGGGATGTCCTCGGGCAGGTTTTGTGCTATTAGGGCTGGGTTCACACACCCCATGCACCATTTTATGTTTTGCCACCAGTTTCCACCAGAATTTTCAGTGAGGGAGGGGGGTAAAGTCAAAATTGGGATGGTGTAAGTGAAGTTTTGTACGGTTTTTATAGATTTTTCATAGCAAAAATTTTAAAGTTGGGGGTGTTGTCGAGACTTTGGGGGTAAACACTCCCCACATGGGGTCTGGCGGAATCGCTGTTTGCCACGTCGTGTATTCACAACTGGCATTATAAGAAGGCAATTTTAAATATTAGCATTGAAAACTCAGTAATATTACTTGGTGGTACGGCAATATGATTCGGTTTAACGGTACAGTAGTCTAAAATTTGAGTACTCCTGGTCTAGAGCATTCTAAAGATTTTAGAAACTTCTGAAGCTATCCAGGACATTGTACACTCGGAACCTAAAGTATATTGAAGTTTTCAGTTAGCAATGCGCTAGGAAGCTTGACTGCCGCACCGACGGGTGGGGACATTCATTAGCTAGTATTTAAAAAATATCGTCTGAGATTTATTAAGTGATATAAATCAAAATATACTGAAGGATTTCGCCGATCACCACCTCATGTATTTTCCAACACTGGCGAAAATGTTCTTTACAAGTACGAGGAAAATCTAAAAAAAAATAATAATAATAATAATAATATTACATCCCCAAATTTCTATTTACACCTCCGCACAAACTATCTTTCGATTAACTCCCTCCTCTTTCGATAGTAGTTTTACATTCTACTAGCCAGTGTCCACCCGACTAGTGTCTAAGGGAAGCTCGTGGAAACAAGGTGTCGCCCACTCTCGCGCAGGCGCGGAGTCCCTTGAACTATAAGTAACACTCACAAGCGTTTGCTCCGAAATCCCTAGCTTGGTCTGGTGGTTAACTTCGGACAACTGATCCAGAGGTCCCGGGATCGAATCCTGGCGTCGTTACTTTTACATAGTTTTTAAAGAAAAATGACTTTTCCTTTTTTATGGATATACGCATTAGGAAATTTAATAAAAGTAGTGACCAAGGGTACGTGGAGACTAGGTAAGTCAGGTAGGGAGGGCTACGGTGATTTTTTTTATTGCACACGCGATTTGCACAGAGACATTGTTTTCATGTGGGCTCTCCTTAGACGCGAGCTCCGCCCGTTGATGAGGGGGAATAAAATAAGTTGGCAAAACTAACAGCTCTTCTCCTCCTCCTCCTTCTACTACTATTACTAATATGCTACTACTACAACTAATAGCAACACTATTATTATTAGTAGTAGAAGAAGTTCTACTTCTTTCTATTATATAATAGTTATAACAATCAATCAAAATTTGAATAATGTCTTTATTTCTTTTCATTTCATTGTTGTTTTAGATTAAACATGGCAACAACGTATTTATTATACTGTTATCATCAATAAAATTACTCTAAAAATGGTCACACGGTTACTTCCGGGGAATTAACATATGCCTAAGGAAGATATAATGGGAGTTCGGCGAAGGATTGCAGCTAGTGAACACCGAAAATCTGAGGCTCTGCGGAAGTGAATCGTGCGGGAGTGTGCCCAGCCGTGTGATACAAATACATACACTACACGCCCATACATTTACACATTCTTTTACATTACACCCATATACATTACTTCTTTCTTACATTTTCATTCTACACAATTTCCCTCTCCCTCACTTTTCCTTCCGAACTTCTGCCCCATGTCCGTCCCAACTCTACCGGATTTGACGTTTTACCCTGACTAGACCTTTTTAACTTCTTACCCGATCATGACATTTTAACAAATTTTTTTTGTTCGCTTATTTCGGGGAACAAGCAAACTCCAGTTGCGAAAAAACTTTATTTAGTACTCTCATTACTTATTCATATTATTACTAATTAACATATTATACTTGTATTGACTGGAAAGAAAGGTGCATTATTTTACCGGTTCCATTTATCTCCTTGTGCCGAGGAGTCTTGAAGAAGAAGAAGAAAGAAGAAGATATAATGCAAAAGTTGGTGGGAATCAATGCACGCATGTAGATTTGTATAGCGTTCAACCAACCAAAGAAACAGAAATTTAATTTTATATGTATAGATTACTATAACTTTTGAAATTTGGAAATCATTCCTTATTTTATAGCCCCAACACTCCTGTTGAAGTATGCTAAAAATTTCAGGAAGATACACCGTTTCACAGAAACATAAACGAAGAAAAGTTATCGAGCTTGTTTTTACTTTAAAGATGGCCAACAGATGACAGCACAAAATTATCTAAAGTGAATAGCGTACTTTGTAGAAACATTGCAACAAGATTAAATTATATAGTACCGTAGCAAAGAAGTTATATGATACTATTTAATAGTAGAATCAAGTAGGTTACGTTTTTAACGTTATCTTTTGCGTGATGGTAACATTTAATCACACACAATGATTTTTGTTAGAATTTGTAACGACCTTCAAATATAAGTTATGCTCATTGCATTCGCCTGGTAAATCCAGGGCCTTATTTCTAGGTACCACATTTTTGGAGAGGATTGCTTCGGCTTTCCTTGCTCAATTATTATAAACAAATATTGTAATTTACGTTTAGTCTTTGTTTTAGTGTTCATTTGTGTTATGATTTTTTAAATACTAATTTTGTTTCTTACAAGTTAAGATGTCTAATATTTGTAAACTGTTGAACTTAAGGATGGGTCGTACAATATTTGACAGAGTGAACCCCGAACCACTATCTTAAAGACCCCCGGCGGAAATCAAACACGTGACCACGCGTAAAGAAACCGAGCGTGCTGCTACCCGCCCCCCCCCCCCCCCCAGGACTCGAAATTAGAAGCGAATCCTTCTATTAATTATTAAACATATTTTCAAGCTTTTTATACACAGGATGTATCCAAAGTTGATTTCCTTTCTTCCTCCGAATTTATTACAAGTATGTTCTTCTGTGAAAATTGTATAATTTCCTTCTTTCCCTATGTTGTGGAACGTACTGTACGTACGAAATGGACTTGGTTCTCAAATGGTCACAACAAATATATGTCTATTTTTCTATGCTAAGCAGGTAGGTCTACAGTTCAAAGTAAATTTCAACCCATAAAATCTTTAAGTTTCGTAGAGCATAATTCTGAAATGTTTAACCATAAACGTATCTTTTACTCTGCATATCTTGGATATTTTTAAGGCATAACAATTCTACCCTTTATTATTACGTTCATGAAAATTAGTAAAAATTGCAATTTAAAGTAATACTTTGGTTACAATGAAATGCATTATTTAATTGGTTTAGGAGGAAGGGAAAAATATCAAAGCTTGATTTGATTGAGTTAATTAGTGGCTAAGACCAGAGCGATTACTTTATATTTTTATGTGGTTTCTTATCTATCCGATTCTAAGTCTTGTTAAACGTAAATAAACGGAAGAAAGCGTCCGTCGTTCCTGACAGATTAAAAGTTAGATGCAATATTAACGAAACAAATTCAAGGTACACGACATACATAAGACCTGGCAACCCTGTGAGTAATATATTCTAACAATAAGAATACACAACGAACTCTACGTAACGATACTGGAGTGATCGGGTAATGTCGAAAGATAGATGCCAGAGCAAAAATTTAACCTCGATCGTGCACTTTGAGTTTAATCCAATTTGGACTATATTTTTTTTTTCAGTTCTAGCTCTATTTTTACGGTTGTTGTCGATGTGCGCCAATCCGTCTTAATTTTTCAGAGTATATGTTGTAAATTATTTTTACTTTTTTTTTGCAATAATAAGAAATAGGCGTAAGTAAATAAACGGACCACGCAGCGTAAAAAAACGAAGAGTAAAAAACTGAGAACTGAAAATATATTGGATTCGACTGGAAAAGCACGAGTGACGATAAATGTTTGTTCCGGCGTCTATCTTTCGACACTAGCTGAGCACTCCAGTATCGTTACGTAGAGTGCAATGGATTTCACCAACAACTGTCACACGTTTGAATCTGTCCTTGGACCCTGAAATTAAAACAGGACATACCTCGATGACAAATAAAAAATGACAAAATGTAACAATTCTTTTGCTTCACTTACTCCCATAATGAGAAAGACTACAACAGATGTTCATTCTGAAAGAAGAACTTTAACATTGAGTGCGATAATATTACAAACGAAAACATTGTTGAAAGCATCTGTAAAGTGTCAAACCAAAGTTTTCCATTGTCGTTGAGCAGGACTAATGGCTAAGTCATAATTGAAACATCTCCAACTGTCTTATTTTGTTGTCCTACATGTTATGCTTCGTTAGCAATCCTACTCCTACATATAGGAATAATGGTACACATGTACTGAAAAGAGAGAGAGAAAGAAAAGGCTCTTCCCACCTAACGTCCATAAAAGCATAAACCATGAACTATTAAGAGAAAAATGAGCTTAAATTTTCTGACGTCCTTTAGTTTTGAGACAAACCAAGAACTGGCCAAGGACAACAAAAATGATGTAAGTGATAATATCATGTGTGTGTGTGTTATGAATATTGCCATCATAAAAAGTTAAGTGTTTGACTAATTGCTTGGCTTTTTGAGTGATTTATAATTCATAACATTGTTCCAGAGATAGTAGAAATATTTGGCTTGCACGATTCAATTTAGAACGCTAGCATAAGTCAGAGAAGAAAGTCGAAAATGTCACATGAACTCAGGACTTTTTCAAGGGCTAGTCAACCGCTCTTTTGTTACGGTTTGTTTGTAGTCTTTCTGCCACCACTATTGCTCAGTAGTAAATATCAGTGCTTTTAGAGACATTCCATGTAAAATCTGGTTTCTCATTATCTCCGAAGAAAGTTTCTGAAACTACAGAAATATATATTTCCCAAATTCAGTAGTGTCCTAAACATTCTAAATGGCTTGGTTATTTCAGAAATTACCTCAAGCTGGATTCATAGGCTTCCTCATATTATTACGATTAACAGCGTTCAGAAACTTCCTTAAACTGTAGTAGACAAATTATTTGTATGTTGTATTAAAAAGCTTCAGAAGCTATCATATTACAAGAGTTGGATTTACACCACTATGCCATCCAACCCTTCATTTGTCTAATACTGTTTATAATCTTCCATAAAATTACTAAAATCAGTTACAGACATGATCTTTCTCAATTTTCCTGACGATTCAGTGGTATTGAAAAATTCGTTCAAAGTACTAAATGTTGGGTTCAGAAGCTTCCTGAAATCACTTAATGAATTAACTGCATTCAAAAGCGTCCTTAAATCGCATGTTGAACCATTTGTATTGAAAAGCTTCTTCAAATCACTTAATGAATCAGTTGCGTTTACAATCTTTCTGGAATTACTAACTGAATTAATCGTATTAAGAGGTTTCCTCAGAAGACTGCGCGAGTCGTGTTCGGAAGTCTCCTCACACCTCTAGTTGAATCGTAGCTTGCGTTCAGAAATATTATAAAATTACTTCACCATTCTCTACGTTCAGAAGTTTGTTGAAGACCCGTCATGTTCAGAAAGCAAGATTTTTTTTCAGAATCATTCGCCCTCCGCCAAAAACACACGTAGAAAGGACTTCCGGTACGCTCTCGCGCAGGCGCAGAATGTTAATTATAAGTAGGAGCTCCTTTCCTCGGAAGCTTGCGTTGCTTGCGATTAGACTGAGAAGCCAATTGAAACACGTGTTTTATTACGTAGTACGTAGAACACGCAACAAAACATGTGTTTCAATTGGCTAGTCACCCAAATCGCGAGCAACGCAAGCTTTCATGAAAATCAGGCATGACACAGACAAGCGCTTCTTCCGCAACTCCCAGCTTGGACTAGTGGTTAATGTATCGGGAAGCTGATCCGGAGGTCCTGGGATCGAATCCTGGCGTGATTACTTTTACATTTTTAAAAGAAAATTAACTTTTTTTTAAAATGTAGATACGCATTAGGAAATTTAATAAAAGCAATGATTTAATATACCAAATAGAAGCTACTGAAAGCTAGGATGAGGGAGCACGGTGCGTCCGAAGGAAACTGGGCGGCGTTAGCCGCGTGGTGGCGCAGCTCCCGGGGTTTAGCGGTGGGCATACAAAAAAAGTGCTGTGCAGTACCGGAAGTGTTTCCATGTGGGCTCTCCTTAGACAGGAGTAAGGGCGAATGCTTCTGAAAAAAATCTTGCGTTCAGAAACTATTAGACAAATTAAATTTATAAGCTTCTTCAAATTACTACTGGAATTCTTTGCGCTCATGACTGTCAAGGGCATCTTCAAATTAATACTTGACAATTCAGAGTTTCGTTAATCTACTAAACGAATCTGTAGCGTTCAAAAGCCTCTGATTCCCAGAAAAAACCCCCCCCCCCCCCCCGGACAAAATCTCCTCGACAAAGACGCTCATAGGACAAAATCCTTCCTCCAAGGTAGCGAGAGGGACTCCCCCGTAAAAAGAAGATAATTTCAAAATGAATAAAACCCTGAAAAATGCTGTTTCAGTCACCGATCTTTCCTTTCGTAATAAAATTGAGCTGTATGTTATAAAATTTAGGAATTTTCCTTTTGAAAATAAGGAGGATATCCAACCAGGTATATGGAAACCTGATCTATGTTTTACAGTGTGATACTGCAGATGCATCGGTTATTTGTCATCAGATCATTATAACTTGGGAAGAAATGCTCTTTCAACACTGTGCAAAAATTTCCGAAATATTCCTGGAGAAAGCTAAACAAACTACCTGCCTGGAAATTTCCAGTAACTTGACTAATAAAATCCAAACATTAAGTATTTCAAGGATACTGCGAGTAAAAGGAAAATAGAAGACATATTTAAACACAGGTCGTCCAGCTACAGGTACAGTGTCTTACCATCTGGATCACAATGCCAAATCAGAAGGAGACAGCAGATCAAAACAGTAGATAATGTCAGAAATGCGTAGTTGAACACCCGTAAATAGACATGTTTGTTCAAGTTTGGTTGAGCACATTAACTGAGATTGTTGAAAAATTTATTTTCATTAACTATATTTGTCTTCATATAAATTCAGAGATAATTGGAACCGTTACAATGTTCCTATATTTCTACATTTGTTTACCCTAACGATTCTTTGTAATTTCTTACATTTGGATACTTAAAGCACTATTTTTACTCCCTACTTCTGCAAGAAATTTATTTCTAGGGGATATTTTGTCCAAAAGCCGCCATCTTGGATTCAAAATGACCGCCAAATGTAAAATTTCTAAACGGTTGAAACTAGAAAAACGAAATTTGACATAAAGCTACATCATGACTTAAGAAAATATTACAAAACGTCTCCACAGATGCCATTTTGGATCCAAAATGGCGAACCCCAACAATTCATTTTTCACACCGTTTGAGCTAGAGATACGAAATTTGAGCTAGAGATAATTAGAGACTAACCAACTAATTATGTTTATGTTTCAAGTTACCTCAGATAACGGCGTGACATGAGACAATGCGTTCCAATTTATAAACAATGTGTTTCTGACTTATAAAAATTGTTAATACCATGTATGCAATCATAAATGAGCATTTCCACAAATCCATATCAAATACTCTTCGAAAACGAATTATAAGGTGTCTAAAACTGAGCAAACATTCAAAGTCTGTCTCAAGTCACCCCGTTTAACCGTATTAAGATTCTTAAAGAGCTATTGCAATAAGTAAATATGTGTATAGCAATAAGTGGTACGTGTTACAACCTTGTTTTCCTACTTTACACTTTCGCCACATACCCTATATTAACATTTGTGGTGGTTTTACAATAATGAAAAGACATTGAGATGAGTGAAAGTAATTAAGAGAAAGTGGCAGAGGAAGGACACTTAAGTGTTGTTGGTCATTAGGAAAGGACAATACCTCTGACATCTTCACCCAAAAGTACTTTCCGTTGTTCTCTAACACGCAACAAGTGAAGACCACAAGTTAAGAAAATAAGATACTGAATTTTCCCATTATTATCAGCTGCAAAAGCAGTATTATTAATATATGTAACTACACAAAAGAATGTCAAATTTGTGAAGTTGTGTATAATGCAGCGAATATTCTGTGGACTTATGTAGATTCTACATGCTATTCACAGACTACTTAGATTAGTCGTGTTTATCTTTATCAAAGGAACCTGAATAAAGTAAACCACTTTCCCCTCTACGCCAAGCAAGATAAGGACTAAAGATAATTGTAATCTGTACGGAAAGATGCGCATCTGGACAGGGATTCTGTCAACATTTCCAGTTCGGGGTACATAATGTCATAATTGGACTATTGGAGGTTAGCAGGGTTTAGATAGAATTTTGATGCTTTATTCAAATTTTAATAGTAAAAGTTGTAACACTCGGGGTGTATGTTCGAGAATTTGGGGATAATACCGTCATTGGGGGGTCTATCAGAACCCCTGATCCCACAGCATTTCACGGTAAGTTTTTAATAAAATCACGATCACAACACAAAACACAAGCAAAACAGTGAAAGTAGAGCTTTAAAGAAAGTCTCAGAATTGAACACTGTAATTCGCTGTGCTGCACTCACACGAAACACGGCACCACGTATTTAGAACGATCATACTTTCAAATACAGTTTGATTTCGGTTTATTTATTTGGCCTAGGTCACTGTCTGGAAGGATACATGTTTTTGGACAGTATAACGGATCACAACAGGATTTTGCTGCTTTGTCCGGCCAGGTGTCTGAAAACTTGGTCTGACCGAGCGAGGGCGGAATAAGGCAGAAATCTACCGCCTGGTCTCAACAGTAATCTACGCCTATCCCTTCTGGCAGATCGCTGAATCCAGTCACCTTACTAAATTGGAAAGCTTTCAAACCAAACTATCAGAGCTCACGAAAGATACACGAGGAATATCCAAATACTAGAAGGCTTAGAATTGAACCCAATAAAATACGTTCTACCGACAAAATTTTGGCGCACTTTGGCAATGCATGGAAGTGAAGATCTTGCGAAAGTAGCACTGCATATTCGCATGGAAGAATGTATCGAACACCTAACTTCAATGAGTGCGCCTAATAGCTAATCTTCTAATTTGTAGGATGCCCTTAACTACAAAAGTTACAGGCCAGAAATAGTAGACAGGTAAATTGCAGTTAATACATCTCACACAGTTACCACTGTAAAGCATAAATATTAAAGGATATTACATCAGACATTGAGTGCAGGGCCACGGTCCGATACTCGAAAAACAATCTAAAAATTACCGTGCCCGTGAATGTACAGAACGGTTAAACTATATACATAAAACAGTTAAACTACAAGTCAATTGAGAACATAAACCACTATAGAAATTAGGCAATGCCAACTTTCAACCTGGTGACTCTACAGCCTTTTCTTACGGTATTTTTCTACAATATGGACTCAGTCAGTGACGTAGGCTAACGATAGTAGGAAAAAGGAAACGGATTTCAGTTCAGCAACCTCAATGTACTCAGCAGGTTTGAATCCAGTGGCACCACAACGTTTCACCTTGGTATGTTTCATTCAGATTTGGCTCTTATTGCGAGAAATATAATCTTTGGCCATCTCACCCGAATGTCCACCTATCCCAGAATTACCCTATACGTTCAAATTGGACACATCTCATTTGTATTTGCACCAATTTCTTCACATTCATTTCCCATATACATAACAATGTGCAAATTCTTTTATAAAGTGTTTTAAAAAATTGCGATTTCTCAATAGTTCGCGAATTACTTGAAATTTTCTTATTCACGCCCACCCTGCTAGTCATTATCGCGGATAATCAGAAGTTTACTGTATTTTATTTTTCTTACTACTTTCTTGGAATTTTCCATCTAATGAAATAAAAGTTACTGTTAGATTAATTACACACATACAAGGAGGAAATATCACTTTAGTTAACGGGCCACAACAAGAGTCTCCGTTCAAACCCCTCACTATGTATATATATATATAAAAGTTGGAACTAAAGTCTCGGAAGAAGATGGAACGCGATAAGGAAGGAGGAGAGCGTTTATTGTTTATACACTTACTAATGATTTTTGTCTCATTCTAAAATATATTTTTATTACCTATTGTGTTACTAACTCGACGAATTTGCAAACACACACACGCACTCTAACGACAAAAATTCTAATTACTCTTCCTTTTTAACTCTCAATGCCGTGAGTACTTTTCAGATTAACAAAGACTTGTAAAAGTTCCCACGTTAAAGAAGCTCCCCAACTTCCCATATACGATTTCGGAGAGAAACTTATTTTCACACGCCCTTGTTGTGGAAAAAGTACTCGTGGGCGTAGTAGCAGTAGTAGTTGTAATAATGAGGGTGCTTGTGTCGGTAGTTTCTGAGCAAGCAGGAATATGTCACTTAGAATTCAGTGTTTCTCAACGGCCGGACCACGGCCCGGTACCTGGCTCCAAAACGGGGAGCCCGGTACCTGGCGCGCCCTTTATTTTGCTCACGGCGGAAGTCAGTAGCCCAGGGCCCCCAAGTAGCTTAATCCAGCCCTGAAGCTCAGTGTTGAGAATCTGCAGGATAATAAATAAATAAAATTATTGTGGGTGAATTTCTACCCATGTTTACTTTTAAGAGTTAATAACAATTCAAATTCATTCACTTTTTGACTTACGGAAGCCGCAAGTTCATCATCGTCACAGCAACAAAATGTTCTCCTCGACAGCCCATCCATGACCTGCCATGTGATTTCGTTCTAACAGAATATTATTTTTGATTTGGTCAACGGAAGGATTCCTGGTCTGAGCCTTAGATGCCTGAAGCCCATAAATAAAAAAATCAATTCAACAGAGGAATTCCTGTTCACTGCTTTATCTGGATCTCGATCTCGAGGCTGGTCAGAAAATGTATAGAACATACAGAAATTTCGTGATATTTAACTGTAAATACATGATTTTTCATGGAATGATCTGTAAGAACTGAAGTATTTTGAAGGAAAATTTAGACTTTTCTCACGGATTACTTTGCAGACTCGTATTAAAATGGTTTATGGATGACTCATTTGTAAGTTTATATAGATCCGAGATGGACACGACGATTTTTACCACATGTTAAATAAAAAGTGTTTTCGAAGAATGTTGTCTCCTTCTGAAATATCACCTATAGCTGGCTGGGCCGTTGAACTATTCAACACAAATTTATAGGGTCATGACCTCGAAAATGTTGAAAACACTGGTTTAGAATCTTTACAAGTTAACTGGTAAAAACAGAAAGAGAAAAGGTCTGTGGCAGAGCGTTGAATCGAATCCATTGATGGAGTGTCCATGTTTAGCATGTGTGTTTCACAGGTAATTGACTTATATACACTAATGCATTCGTGTCTAATGAAGTGATTAGTGCGCACGGTTGATCTCGTATTTGATTCTCGGTGAGGACTCTAAATTTCGTTGTTGACTTAGATCAGTGATGACAACTGGGAACCCACTTGAATATACTGTACTGCGGATTCGAAAAGACATTTTGTCCCGAACATGCGAAACATTTTTTTTTTCTTCTGAACGATAGTTATCTCGTACACCAAGTTACTCTTGTATCGCAGCCAAGCCAAGAAGTTTAGTATGCTAATTTGTTCAAGATAACTTAAAATGCCCAACTTAAATAATTGTGCACTCATATTCACACAAAATGAACAATGGAAAAAATTTCTTAGTCCAAAAGTTTGCAACACTGAACAAGTGAAATATTCGTTTAGAATCTGGGTTGAATATTAACTTTGCACACTGCAAGTTTTCGGTCTAACAAAATGTTATCATCATTCACTTTCCATGAATCTGAGCGTACATTGTTGATCTAACTCCAGCTATGAAGTTGCAATCGGAAGCAGTTATTCAGTTGCTCAAGCTGAAGTTGGTAAAAATATCCCGGTTTCAACTTCAATTAAATTGCATGAAGACTTCCCCTTGAAACATCACATTATCAGTTATCTAGAAGAGTTATTCCTCTTTTGGTGTGAAGAGATGTAGCAAATAACCGCACAAGCAATCCCTTCCGTCCAAGCCTTAGCACCAAAACTGATCAACTTTGTTTTATGGTCCTTTTTCCTAATAAATTCTTTTCTGTGCTGAAGAGGCAACATTGGCAGTAAGCCTCTCACATTTGACGGATGACGACTTTCGGTTGCTGCTCTTCTGGGGAAAGGAGGTAAGGTAGCGGTCAGAGCCTTAGTTGAGGTATATAATCCCTGCATTCATTTGGAGAAATTGAAGAAGACTCTGGAAGACTGACAACGGGGCTTGAATCCGAGTACCTCAACGTTTCCGACTTGACCATGGGGACTGCGTCTATGGCGTAGCAATAACCGGACACCGTAATAAAAGGTAGGTAAAATCTGATACCTGGAATGACTTTCTAGGAATATTCTCGTATTGTTTGATATGTCACATGACCCCCCTTGCCATTTAAAAAAAAATGACCATCATCCAATATGACGTATTTTTATTAAGATTGCGTTCACGTTGTTCACCTACTCTAAGATGTCGCCCTTTCTCACTATTCCACATTTATATACTACAATGCTTCATTTCCTCAACGGTTTCTGAACTACAAGGCTGTAATGTGACTTTTGACTCACCCTGTAGTTACAAATATGCATAACCGGTTATGACAAAATGGTGGGTGATGGCGTAAAACAGTGGTCATTTTTTAACTCAACGCTCCCCCAAAAAACAATATATTTCGTACTTATTTTCAAAAAAAGGATTTGTGACCCTTAATTTAGTTGACCAGTGTTATTTGATTAGTATACTTTGTAGTAGAGTTTGAATTTGAATTTATTTACGGTCTTTAGGCATCTATGACTCAGACCAGGATAGTGGAAGAAGTAGGCTAAGGGCTAAGTTAAAGGTACCATACAGGCATTTGTCTGGTGTGAATTAAGTAAAAGCCTGGAATAACTTCAGTCAGTCAGAATGATCAACTGCTGATATCGAACCCAGAACCTCCCGAGTCCCGAATGCCAAGTCAACGCTCTACCAACTGAGTGACGACAGCTCGGTTTAGAAATACAGGAGTTGAGTCCTGATCGAAGCTTTGTGTACCAACTCCGCAGGCCTGGTTATAACAGTGTTAATTTAGCTTCAATTCTATCGTCTGAGAAATTGTATTTGTACACAGAATTTAAGAGTATTGAGAAAAATACTAAGTTCAGAAAACTATACTGTATTCTATAGAGCTGTCAACTAAATGCCATACGATTTTTCTCAACTGGGAGGGCTATGTCCGTTCTCTTGATTCCATGTATTTGATATCTAGACTAGAATATTTATATTTTACGCAATTTAATTATATTGCATGGAGGTATCTTACAGCCTAAGCCCGTCAGAAATTTGAGAGTTGTTGCCTCCCAGTAAACAAATTTTCCACGTAGGAAGAACTATGCAATATCTGAGTTTGATTATCGTAGATCGATATCGCTGGCAAATCAAAGAGAAATCGATATATCGAACATTTTATATCGTTCATATCGACAGATTGATGAATATAGTTTATATCGAAGAATCATTTGAACCGATTATCGTTCATATAAAAAATAATTTGAATCATATCGATATATCGTTCGACATTATAATAATCGATACATCGATTTGTGATTTTTTTTCCAATGTTCATATTTTGATATTACGAAGTACTGATAAATCGAGCGATCAATATAGGTCTATCCAAAATTCGTAAAATCCTAATTCCTGGAAAAAGTAGGGGACTCTAGTCTAAGCGTAGTCTCACCATTCGCTCAGTGAAACTGTCAAAAACCTCAATTAAGATGGTCGGCAGTACCAGTAAAACAGGACAACAGAAACAGTCAAAGTGTCTTCCGTGGGAATCATAGGCCTAAAATGAAATGTCCTCCGGAAAACGGAACTTTAGCTATATCAATTTCAGTGACCCCCC
>JAGDQP010003585.1:54575-92569 GCA_022664845.1 Lepisma saccharinum
TAGACTAATCGAATCGGTTATTTCAGATACTCGCCATCAGCCATAAGTGAAAAATGACTGATAGCGAGTGGGTTTCTGAAATATACGATTTAATTGTTCTTTACCAAATAGTGATAACTAGGTGTTTTGCCTCTATATAAAATAGTAATAGAATTCTTAGTTTGACTTTTAGGCTCCTTCATAGTGTAGCTAACTAAAAGGACTTTATAATGCTACTTACTCCGTCCGTTCGTCCTTCCTTCCGCGTCTTCTGAAATATAAATATCAGGAATCATAAAGTGTAGAGAGGTGTTTGAGGAGTCGTTGGAAAGGTCTTGACTAGACTACCTCAGTGCCGACAGAATCGTCTTGATTGGTGCAGTGGGCCAGTATCATCAACTTATTTTTTCTAAAAACTTTCCCAATCCTTTCCATGATGTTAAACGTATTGGGACCAAACCTGCCATAAAAAGTATTTGAAATAATGCACAAATACTGTGTTTGTCTCTGTCTCCAAACACCCAACCTGTCAGTATTGCCAACCTATCTTAAAAATTCAATTTTTAATATTGATTCCAAATCATTGGACTTATCCGCACCAAACTTGTCATAAACGTTATTTGACACAATAGAAAAATGTTGTGGATGTCCCCGTCTCTAAGTACCCCAGTTATCATTGCTGCCAACCTATTTTATAGAATGAATGTTTGTGTGTCTCTTGCTTACACAAATCTACATACGTCTACGGGTTTACAGCAATTTTTGAATCCATATGCATTTGGTATTGGGGTAGGATGTAGGTATTACGCCCCAGTTCTCAGTTACCAACCTATTTCAAAATTTTAATTTCTCAAGTTGCTTCCATACCTTTGGCCCATCGAACCTTCAGACGCTATCAAGGTACCCTCGGACAGTGATTCCGCCAGACCCGCCCTGTAGGGGTCACTCCCCCAAATTCTCGAGAACAACGCCAACTTTAAACTGTTTACGGTGAAAATCGATAGATACTCCACTTATATCCTCCCAATTTTTATTTTTCACCCCCAAAACTAAAATCCTGGCAGAATTCCTGCCCTCGGAGAATTCGTGATTGTTAGTAAAATCGAATGTAACCTCGGAATTCTGTAATGCCGGAATTAAGAAGTGTTCCGGTATGCAAAGTATTCCGAATTCTGCAACTGACTTCAGACTTCCAAACACATCTAGATAGATGAGTTGGGAAACAGCTATCAGAAAGGGTAACCGAAACGGATCTATTCGATTGTGCATAATTAATTACGAACGTTGTGCTGTGTCGTTTTGTGATATTTCTCCGATAAAAGGCTTGGAAACTCAAATTCCACTTCGGCTTCAGCCATGGATGCCTAAAGGCCATGAATAAAACCAAATTCAAATTCGAATTCCATTCTTATCATGATACTTTATTGAACATATACTTTTAACTAGACTCAATATTATTGTAAGAAGAAACTGGCAACACCGCACGGGATTGGTAATCAATTCACAATCGAATGGATCCATTTCTATCGTCTCCTTCTTTCACTGTTACGGATGCAAAACATATTAGTGACTCAGATTTTGTGCATGACAAAATGATTCAATTATGTTAGTCAATCCAAACGCAAGGATGATAAGTGAAATGTAATCCCCAACCAGCAAGGTGAACCTATAGTGGTTTGTCATTGTCTTCCATTGAACAAAGATAATGTTTAAGTAGTAATGACGGGACTTTTTAAAGGTTGATCCGAACCTCCGTACTACATTAAATGTGCTTCCTGCGGAGATCGAACTTAGGTCCCTTGATTACAAGTTTATAAGCGTAAATACTCATCTACAGCGAAAAAATTGTCTTTATTTAACATATTTTGTAAACATTGCCTTAAATATTAGGAGGTGTAAGTTATGTCCATAGGAAGTGTGACGGAGCTTATATATTTTCTGAGAGTTTCACGACGAGCTTCTTTAATATATAATGAGAAAAGTGACGAATTTATACATTCGTATTTAAGTGGCTTTAAGATTAGGGTAAAGCAACAATCTCTAACGGTAGATGGCAGCACTACCTCCGCATGTTTCTAATGTGTTTGTTTTTCGTTGCACGAAATTGCACTACTGCTCCTACAAATTCAAACCTAGAGTTCAAACTTTCACAGAAGAAAGTTCATAAACCCGTGCCGATTTTTAATTTTTTGTTCATTATTGAAAGAGCTTGATTGTTGCAATAAATATCAAGACCTATAACAATGAAGCTCTTTCAACAATCATCAAAAAAGAAAATAAAAAATCGACACGGATAGATTTCTTGAAATAGTTTTTTGGACTTTTTTCTCTGAACTCTCGAGGCTCGAATTTGTAGGAGCAGCATTGGAATTTCGTACAACGAAATATAAAATTCATTAGAGACATACGGATGTAGTGTTGCCATCTACTGTTAGAGATTGTTGCTTTACACTAACCTTAAGTAATAGAGTACTAGTGAAAAGACCCGATTCTATTGCCGCTCACCACTATCCTCTTTACATTTCTCCCTGGTTACCAAAACTGGTTACTGATGTAGGCTACTCTAAACACTCGTCAGGCCAGCGCAGGGGCAATGGTGGCCCAACTGTTACGCGGTTGGGTCACTGTTGGCCCTGCGTCGGCCCGACGAGTCTTGTTGATAGGGCACATGCTTGCACAAAATTAATACAAACTTAACTAATTTGTGGCGTACAGACCGTGATTATAAAATGTTAATGAACTGGCTTTTCTTTACCGGGCAGAAAGTCAAAGAAAACTTATTATATTGGTAGAACTGAAGCTAAATTTTCTTGTGATAACAAAAGTTCTGACACTCCTTTATATCACCCATATAAAAAAGAAATCTTTTTTTGAAAAATACTTGAAAGTTCATCAGATGTCTATCAGTAAAGATGAAACGGGAGGTCGGCAAAGAAGAGAGGCAGGAAAGAAGGGATGGATTGATGTGCCAGTTTCCACGATTCCTCTCATCATCGGCCTTGTCACTTCGTCCTTATTCTCACTGGCTCCTCAACCGTGAAATCTCGGAAGGCCAGGTGAGAAGGCACCACCAGACAACAGCTGGGCGAAGATTGATTACTAGATCAGTGCATGAAGACAAGGCAACCCATCCCTCCCGTCAAACCAGATGCTTCTTGTATGTACAATGGAAGAAAACAATAGAAGGTCATTAAAGCAACTTAGCGGGTTGAACTTGTTAAATACCGAAAAAGTGTAAGATTAATGGGCATTTCATTAAGTACAAACAAGAAATGACTGTTTAAAAGACAACACGTAACAAGAATATTGATAAAAATGATCCTGTTTTTTCATAAGAAACATGGAGATTCAATTAGCCCAACCTTCAGTGACACTCATTTTCGTTTAAATGTGACTAAAAGAATTATACGAAAGCCGGAAGAGAAACTATTAAGTGTATCAGTAGGATGTCGCACATTTTCTTCGCTTTTTCTTCCTTTTCTACTAAGCATTTGACACATTGTAATCTGTTAGCAGCTTGAATTGTGAGTACCAATAGCTCCGTACGAATTTTAAGCAAAACTTCATTGTTACATACAGTTACTATAACGTCCAGAAAATATCTGGATGCACTTTTGAAGCTAGGATCGTAGTTCATCCAAATCTGATGGGTCACGTTCCCGATAGACTTTGATTGATGTCCCCCGCTTTTGATATAACAAAATGATTTTAACATGGAACTTAAAAGTTATTGACAGTTTGGCTGAAGATTCTGTTGGTATTCCGCCTTGGCAAAGAACATCGTATTAGCCACAGGATTTGAAACCACGACCATGAGAGCCCGGCCAGATTTGAGTTGTTGTTTTGCCGGAAACTGGTTTGCCATATTGAAACAAAAAAAGCGGAATTTTTTTTTTCCAGGTTGCGGAATACTTCAGTGAAGTGATGACAATGAGATGTATTATTGAAACAAAGAATGAAACTCTGTACGAAAATTGAGAATATAAAACTGAAAACTAATTCCGAATTTCGATTGACGGAGAGCTAAACAGCAGACTGTCAGGTCACTAGTAATTAAATTTCAAGTTTTCAAAAAAATGATTTGTCTCTCTCTCTGTGTGTGTTTTGAATTTGAATTTATTTTAAGGCCTTTAGGCAACTATGACTCAGGTCGTATGGATGATGATGGGATGTGTTGGTGGAATGAAGAGAGTAGGAGGAAACGGGAGCACCCCGAGAAAACCCACGCACACGGTGTTTGTCCACCATAAAGCCCATGGCATGAGCAGGGTTTCTCTCTTTCTCTCTGTCTGTCTGTCTCTCTCTCTCTCTCTCTCTCTCTCTCTTTGTGTGTGTGTGTCTGTGTGTGACATGAAAGGTGGTAGACTGAATGAGCTACAGGTAAAAGCAAGTTAGAAACGCGAAATTTCCCTTAAGATAAGATAAAATGAGATTATGGGCCGTAAAAGCACTATGGCTTGCGCCAGTCACGAGAAACTTCCCTTAAGTGGATATTTCCGCACAAGTTTACATATTTAACAAAACGCTATTCGACGAAATGGGAAATTCTGTTCAATCAAAAATGTTCGAACAGGAGATTTGAAACAATAGACTCCGAAAAATGTAATAAAAAGTCAGGTATTCGGCAGAATGATCTATAATCACATTAGTCATAAAGAGATATGCTACCAGCATTTTCAATTTGGGGGTGTAATGCCAAAATTTGGAGTGTAAATAGAGTTTTGCTGGATTTTTATACAGATTTCTAACTGAAAATTTTAAATTTGGCGGGTGTGCTCGACAATTTGGAGAAGAAACATCCCATTTTGGGAAGTTCTGGCAGAATCCCTGGTCGTGAATTGCTATTCGCTCCAAACAGCAAATTTGCACAAGTGACAGAATATGTAACTTACTACAATTCAACAAAACCATAAAGTTTACGGTAGCTACGTCAAAAAAAAATAAATAAAAAAAAAATAATGGCGTACCTATCTTGAAGGAACTCGCTTACAAATTGAAAGTTAAGAAAAAAAATGTTAGTGCAAGGACTAAAAAAGAAAGGTAGTAAGAAGCATACGAAACAGGACATGCAGTTAAGATTTCTTACTTCCCGTGTGAAAGCTTCTGCCAGACTTTTTTTTCATCTAACTAACAAAAAGCAAAGTACCAAGTTAGTGACAAGCACTGAGCATACAACGGACACATAAAGGCAGGTGTTAGCGGAACTTGACGCGAGGGAATAGTAACTGTTTACCGTCAGAATAGGTTGTTACATATCTAAGTAGAGAATCTTTTGGAGATAAGGGTGGAGGCTGAAATGTACGTATTCATCTTCATAATGCGAATGGTTTCCATAGTTAACTCAAATTAGTCTTGTAAAAGGGCAAAGAAACGAACTAACAACAATATTTTGTCTGAAGACTTGCTTCTTTTCATGCCTGTCAATCGACAGATTCTTTTGGAATTACAGAGTAAAAGGATGTCCATACTTATACAGTTAGTTGTTAGCATATTCTTTGAAACTCAATCACATAACTAAGGGTCTAAAATGTGCTCAAACAATCACTTGCATTTCTTCAGAACTTCTCAACAAATCTGTTCATATTAGCGATGGTCACCTTACTAGATCTGTTGACAGTGACTTTATAATCCCGCTTACTTCGTCCGTCCGTGGCTGAAATAATCTCAGAAAAGACATGATGTAGACAGGTGGTTGAGATGTCGTTGGAAAGGTCAGAGTAGGGGTGCTCGGAATTCCGGAATATTCCGAAATGGAAATCAGAATTCCGGAAGGTCGTCGGAATTCCGTAATCGAAGAGATTCCGGAATTGACTTCACATTTCCGAACACCGCTAGCTCACCTCCGAAACAGTCTTGATTGATGAACTGAATCAGTGTTGCCAATCTATTTTCGACAAAATTCAATTCTTCAAATTGTTTCCATACCGTTCGACGTATACGCAGTAAACTCGACATAAGCTTTATTCGACACAATGAAAAACTACTGTGGGAGTCCACGACCACAAGTACTTCAGTTGTCAGTGTTGCCAACCTATTTTTAGAATTTAATTTTTCGAATTGATTCCATACTTTTCGAGATATCCGCATCAAACTTGGCATACACATTATTCGACATACTAGAAAATACTGTGGATGTCACCGTCGTCAAGCAACCCAGTAGTCAGTGTTGCCACCGTACTTTGATATCCTATTTTTCAAATTAGTTTCATACCACTATAGACCCTACATATGCGCACCAAACTTGGCACAAATATTATTCTACTCAATATAAAAATACTGTGGGAGTCACCGTCCCTAAACGCCCCAGTTGACAATGTTGCTAACCTATTTTTAAAACATTAATGTTCGTGTGTCTGAGATGATATCAAGGGAACCGGAGCCTTAGCGATTCAGTGATTCCGTCAGACATCACTCCCCAAATTCTTAAGATGATCCCTCCAACTTTAAACATTTTACGGTCAAAAATCGATATAAACCGTGCAAAACTCCACTTACACCCTCCCAATTTTGACTTTACACCCCCCACAAACTGCAAATCCTGGTTGAATTCCTGTAGCGATTGTTAGAAGAATCACGGCCCTCACTTGTTTATATCTCTTGATGTGGCTTGGACAGGAAAAAGGAAAACTGAGAGAGTGTCCATCGATTTATGTAAAATCGAATGACTATCCAAAACGGGAGCAATCGGCTTTACTGGTGTGAGCGGGGTCAGGTCTACAATCGACCGCTAAACTTCTAGTCAGCGCTAAGTTGAGGCCAAGTCTGATTTTAGCCAATGAGAGTTGGCCTCAAATTAGCGCTGACTAGAAGTTTAGCGGTCGATTGTAGAACTGACCCTAAGAGGTTCTGGGTTCGAATTCCGGGTTGAACAAAGCTGTTTCTGATTTAAAAAATAACAATGCACTCTTATAATCGGGACTGACCGAAGTCAATAGTTTCTCAAATGACCCTAGCAAAATAAGGTTTATCAAAGCTTTTACCAAGTGTGAGTATTTGGGAAGGAATTCCTGAAGAAGACACTGATATATTGCTGAAACATTAACTAATGGTACAGAAACTTTGCGAGCACATTTTTATCCTTGCCTCAGTGATTGCTGTTCATAGAACATTCATACGAACGTATATAGAACTAACAAACAGATTGCTTCACACGCGATGTCATTAAAATTTCCAAGGATATAGGAATTAGAAGATATGCAAAAACAATCCTAACGTTACTCCGCCATCTTAATGTGTCCAGGAAGAAATTAGGAAAATGGTAATGATTTCATCACTGAACGTAAGTATCCAACATGTTACTCTGTAGAAATTGAATATACGGTACCGTAAAACCATCGACTTAACTGTTTCTTTATGAGAGTTTTCCTATACTTCCTTCTTCATCTGCACATACTAAGATGGCGGACTGACGTTTTGGCGTTCGTATTCAGGTTTTAAGTTTTGGCCTATATCCTCTAACTCCAACATCCATGGAGACTTCATGACGTATGTGTGAGGCAACCTATTAGTTCTATAAACGTAACATTCATACATTTTCTTCTTCTTCTTCTTCTTCTTCTTATTCCTTCTTTACTTTTTGTTGTCTTAAGAAATAATTTATCGAAATGTTCATAAACTATAAGCTGAAGGTATTAAATAGTAGAAGTGGACTAAAAGATATAAACACGTATATTGTTTACAAACAGCACTAGAGAAAGTCAACAACTTGATTCAAAGTAATAAAATGCAAATTAGTATTCATAAAACAAAGGTTGTGTGATTATATACAAGGAAAACCAATTATATGCAATCTAGATATCAAATTAATGAACAGGATTAGAACAAATTAAAGTTACAAGAGATCTGAGAGTAACATTTGACCCAGATATTTTTATTTAGTTTACACTACCTTATATTATTGTTCAGATTTAGTAAAACCTTCTAGTTCCATATGTGCCTTTTGTTCATGGACACTTCCAACCATCCCCTTGAGTCTATGGATCGCATGGATTTCTTTACTACGACTAATGAACCGTCTTCAAAACTTAAACGAATTTATGGGTCACAACCTGTTTGGAAGACAGCATTTCCATGTTATTCTTTTGATGGGGCGAAAAATGTTGGTGAAAGTGTACAGAGGGTGTGGTACTGGTATAGTTAAGTTAACCGATTTGTGAGGGACGTAAACAGGTAACGGAGTTTCTGCAGGTGGTTGTTAAAATCTATTGTTGGTCTAGTTAGAAAAGTGAAAACTGAAGTGGAATGGAACCTACCCGATTTGTGTCCATTTCTTCCGTTTCCCCTGGAGAAGAACGCACGAAACATAGCTTCTTATTTCGCTGGTTGAAAGTGGGACAAGCGATGAAAGCAAATGATTATGGAGTTGGAATTGTTTATACTTTTTCTAAAATTGTAAAAACTAGGGTAGCATGTTTACCTCTTGTACTCTCTAACAGTATCCTCCTCCCGAATGACCTGACTAACGAATTTACATTTGGTTATTTTGTTGCATACAATTTCATCAATGGAAACCGGCTCCTTTAAATACCAAAAAAAAAAGGTAAAGCTATCTTCTGTGTGATATGCACGCGCCGTGAACGGTGCATGGGGGATATGGAGGCAGTGCTCCACACATCTCGACCTGCGGTACGAAGTGAGGTGGGGTGGGCAGTCCCATGCTCGGCGCCTTTACCTTCCCAAGGTGACCAGGAGTACCATGGACACTCTGGTACTAAATTTGATAGAAGGATGAGTGCACCTCAGAGCACCAGGAATGGGAATACTGCAAGAAAAGTCTCCAGCGTCCTGTCAGGGATTTGAACTCGGGCCGCCCGATTCGTAGTCAGACGCGCTACCGCCTGGGCCACAGCAACTCATCATTTAAATACCAGTACGGAACAGAAGTAGCAACTGACCCTAGAAAAAACCCTGCAAAACTAAGTTATTGCTAACCAGGCACGTATCCAGAATTTGGTTTTGGGGGACGTCCAATGGCTTCCGGGGGGCTCAAGGGCTTTGAGTACTTGTTCTGTTCTTCGAGTAATTATCGATTAACTGTTCGATCACCTGTTCGTATAAGTTTACGGAATATTGTTCGATCATTTGTTCTTCTGATAATTGTTCAATGACCTATTTTGGGAATGATTAGCTATATATATTTGCTCGATCACCTGTTCTTGGAGTAATAATAATCTGGATAATTCGACAATCCGTTGTTCACATAATTACTGAGATGCTGTTTGACTAGCTGTTCTGATAATTGTTCGGATATTGTTTGATTCCTTATTCTTGGTATAATTATTGGGGAAATTGAATTTTTAATTTAGTTTTTAAGGCCTTTAGGCAACTTTAGCTCAGGTCGATATTGGTTGTGACAACTGTCCAGATAATCATTCAATGACCTATTTTGAGGATAATTATCAGAATTCGATATCCTCTTTTTGGGATAATTATCTGGATAGTCATTTGATAATCAGTTCTGCAAATTATTATGCGGATCCTTGAATGAAATTAAATGAAATTCAAAATTTCCGAATGATTCTTCGACGGACTGTACTTGAGATAGTACGCGTAATATCGAATAATAATTAGATTACTTGTGCATCTGACTTATTCGATAATCCATGAGTTCTCATAATTATTATTCCCTCGAATCAGCGGATAGTAACTATATTAATAATAAATGATTTGAATAATCAGACGTGGGTGTCTACAACACACTATTATTATTTATAGCTTGGCCTGGCTTTCTTCCTCTGAAAGACTTTTAAGTGACAAACAACCAGAGGAGCTTAGTTTCATCGAAGTGAAACCAATGTTTCTCCCAGGGAGAACCACCACGCCATATCGTGTTCAACCACTGTTGAGTCTTAACACACTGGAAAGAAAAATGAACGTATCTAAAGGTGAAGGAACGTATTATAAAGGTGTTATTATTGTTATATTCTTGGAAGAATTACCGTGAATTTTCAAGCCCTGTTGTCAGAAGAAAGTCTATTGGGGGGATTATGTTTACACAGCTGTGTTACGTTATGTTACGTTTCGCATTACAAATTACAGACGATATTGCTGTAGGAACGCATTTTCTATATTTTGAAGCTTGACTTTATTACATACTGGTTGATCTGTGAGTTTCAAAGGGAAATTACCTGTTCTATGGTCACTTATTCATTATATGGCTGTTTAATGTCTGAAATTAAATGGCGACAAGCAAGTGTGTAATGTCTTCATTTTGACAGAAACGAAGCATCCATTTTGGAGATGTTTTTACATGGATAAAACAGGAAACATCTTTTATAAAACATGGAAATTTTAGTATTTCATTGAAAACAAGGGTTTTCTGTTCTTGCTTAAAACAAGATTTTCGTTTTTTTTTAATGTTTAACAGAATACGGTTAAGCAAAAAGTATTTCTGCACCCAACAAAATATTAAGAAGTTTATATAATGTCTGCTTTACCCAAGTTTTGACGAAATGTTAATGAGCTGCGTGACAACACGATTTCTTTTAAATGTAGTGACGAATGATAGATGTTCTTCTGGCAGAACGTGCAGATTCATCACCCCAAAGGTCCCTGGGCAAGGTTCACCAATGGTCGTTTGCCATTGCCTTCCATCGGTTGAAGATGACCCAGGGCGGATGCAGAATTTACGTGAAGGTGGGTGGAAGTTGGAGGAATAGACCATGGATATCGCCCAAACTAAATATATTTTTTAAATATAAATTCATCATATTTCCCCCTCATATTGCTAAGTTTTCATGAAATTTAAAATCGGTATCTCCAAAATTTGATATTTCTAGATATATTAGATTTGCCAGAAATCAAATCGAAGCTCCCTCTGATGTATTTTTTTTAAATAATGTTAGAAAAAAAAAAGTATTTTCTATTGAGGAGGAGGCGCGCGCAACCCGTGTTCCCTCTCTGGATCCGCCACTGAGATGGCGTCTAAGAATAGGATCTACAGTTTAATGTCGGCTCCGAATCATTTGTGTTTCTATTATGCGTCGAACCAGGGACCTCTCTATTACCAGGCAGCGAGCGTTATCACTCAACTCACCCACAGGGAGCAGTAAATGATGAAAGACAACACAAGTATATTTCATATTCTTTGAAAGCTCATTTTTCGAAAACAAACCATTAGAATGCACTGGAAAATGAAGAAGCAATAATTATTGAGACAATACTGGATTTTATCAGAGCTGAAGGAGAGGGCAGAGAGGTTTGGGATTCTTCAAACCTGTCGTTGTTCAGTCTGTGACAAATAACGTAATTGGTTTACCGTGTATTACGTCCCTGTATGTTGATGTGTACATATGTTAAATGATGAAATGGAAAGGCAGAGAAAACAAAGAAACAAAGAAGCGTAATTATTAGGTAATATAATCAATGCAAATAGCTAACTGTAATATTTACACAAATCGGAAGACAAAGGGGAACAATTTTACTTGTAGTAGATAGATTAGGTGAACGAAATTAACTTGAAAATGTTATATCTGGGCATTCTATAGAATGCCGATAAAGCATTACTAAGTAAAGTGAAGCATAATCTTCCAATTAGTACATCAAAATTAGTAGCTGGGCTCAGAAAAGTGTTAAATATTAGCATGTTTTCCGGCACTGTTCAACATTACCTACAAGCAAACAAATTGCTCGAAAAAGCAGTTAGTAGAAAATAATTTATGAGCGCTTTTATTAAGAACGCCTACACTTAAGTGCCCAAAGTCATGGGATAGCTGGAGGGAACTGATTGACGACGCAGTATCATCGCGGTGAACTGGTCGAACGGCGCGAAGCAGTTGCAGTGTGGCCAGCTGAACTTCTGAGTGCAGTGAAACGTCGTGTACCGTGGTGATGGCAACCTGACAGGAATTATCAGCGTTTGAGCATGGGATGATAGTTGGTGCTAGACGAATGGGGCATGCAATTTCGGAAGTCGTCCGGACATTGAACTTTACTTGCTCCACAGTGTCAAGGCTGGACCGTGAGTACCGCATTGGAGGCATTACGACCCATCAGGGACAACGCAGTGGCCGCCCACGGGTGCTGAATGACCGCGACTGGTGACGTTGAGAGACTCGTCCGAGGAAACAGACAAGCAACAGTGCGTGATCTGACAGCAGGACGTCCCAGGAACGTGTCTCAGAGGTCAGTCCAGCGCAATTTTGTCTCCATGGAGTATCGGAGCCTAAGATCGACACGTGCGCCACTACTAATCACAGCCCATCGGTGGGGGCGACTCACATGGGCTTCGAAACACGTGAATTGGGCCTTAGAAGATTGGCAACGTGTAGTGTGGACAGTGAGTTACGTTTCCAATTGGTAAATGCGGATTCAGGATGTGGCGCAGACCGCATGAGGCCATGGACACAAGTTGTCAAGTGCAAGCTGGTGGTGGCTCGGTCATGGTGTGGGGCGTGTTTACATGGCATGGTTTGGGTCCTCTGGTCCGCTTGAACCGAACACTGACCGGTCAGCCCTATGTTCAGCTGCTTGGTGACCATCTCCAGCCCTTTATGGACTTCGTGTACCCTACCAACAATGGGATTTTCCAGGATGACAATGCGCCATGTCACCTGACCTCAACAATGTCCCTGCGTCCCTGTCACGTCGAGTTGCTGCACTTCGCCGTGCTGGAGGGAGTGTCACTTCAGTGTAGTCTGAAATTATGTTATTTTCATTGATGAAGCTAAATTTAATATTTTCCGTTCAGATAGAAGAAAAAAGCTACGGAGTAAAAGGAGTACAGAGGTGCAAAGGAAATATCTCCATGATACTGCGAAATATGCTGGGAGTTCTGCGGTACTTTGAGTCTTGGGATTGTTTGAGTTCTTGTTGTTTGAGGAGTATGTATGTGATTGGCTATAAGACATATTGAACATATTGAACTCAAACCTCTATACTTGAGCAGGAAAAGAAATTAGAATTAGACAAGACTGTAACTATGCATGATAATCATCTTCAATAAACCGCTCTTAGTCCGTGGTTTTGAACTCTTGAACATTCCACAAATGTTGAGCATGACTATAATCCCTAAAGATAAGTTTAATTGAACATTTGTGGGGGTGTACGAAAAGGATAACTTCAGGACATATTTCTGACGACATACAGAGCGTTAGCTTTAAACCCACACCGAATATTAGTTTCTTATTGGATTCTCTTGGAACTTATTTCTCTTGAAAGGTGTAGCATTCGGTCACATTCTTTGAATATGACTGTACGTTAACGTTACAGAGACTATGCACTCTAACAGAAAAAACAAAACAAAAACGAAGTACAACAAACTCAATGGTCGTCCCACATTTGCTACATAAACAGCCTCTACCTTTATTATCAGAACGTGTTCCATTGTTTCATATCTGTGTAAATCAACCAATCGGAAAAACTTACATAAACTATGTAATTATGACGTGCGAAAACCATTATTTCAACAGCGAATGGTATGCAAATATTCGACAAGGAACAACATTCTAATTATTAGAAAGAAAAAAAAAAACGGAGAGAGTGTTTTCAAAATGAAGGAACTCTTAAAGCATATTAGTATGAATCTTTTTTCTTTTTTTTTTTCAGATTTGCTTTTGAATATGTTATATGTGTGTATGTGTGAACGCGTGCGTGTAATTTTTAATTTTCTTTTATAATGAATTAATGTTCACTGTCGCGTTTACGGACTCTCAACGCATTCTACTTGCCTAAGTCGCGTATAATTCACTGACAAGAAAACTTTTCCTTACACCTACGATATCGCATTGTGCAAGAATTTATAACAAAAACTGTTTTGAACTCATGTATGTTGAAAGGATATTTATACCAACCATCAAGAGGCTTGTGTGAATAAAATTGTACATATCTAACATTTTAAAAGTACCCGTTGCACACCTGAACATTGGCGTAGCCAAAGGAGGAACCTGGTCCACCATGAACCACCCAAAAGCGTATTGACCAACCCTGCATATTGCTAAATTAAGGTTAAAATTTTATGAATATACAATTTACTGTACATTATGAATGTTGCTATATTATTATTTTTTAAACAAAAACGTTGCATAAATATTTCATGGTCGACTTGTGGCCTACCCATTGAAAATATCTGTCGGCACCACCAACCTTGTTTTCCATTTGAAGGGAGCAAATATCTTGACAAATATTACTGGAAGTCCACAGCAAAAAATGTTGGTGTTAATTCAACACATTTGTAACTACGACTTGTGTGTGTGTGTGTTAATTCAGCACCGTCACACAACTTGAATAACACCTCAGTTGTGTTAAATTCGGGACAGTGTTACTTATTCGGTGTTAATTGAATATAAATGTTTAATTCATTCAACACCTTGTGCCTATCACTTGTGTGTGATAATTCAGTATCAATCATATTTAACACACAATCTCGTAATTTTGCTTGAATGACACCTCCATTGTGTTGAATTAACACCCAATAAGTAACACAATCCCAAACTTAACACAATAGGGATTCACCAAGCGGCCGTGGCTCAGTGGTAGAGCATTGGCTTAGCATTCGGGAGGTCGTTGGTTCAATCTTAGCGGCCGACCATCCTGACTAAGGATTTTCCAGGATTTTTCTGTCATACAAGACAAATACTAGTGTACCTTCAACTTAGGCTCTGGTCGAAATCTTTCGGCATCCTTTCCCTCCCCTATCCCGGTCTGAGCCTTAGATGCCTAAAGACCATAAATAAAAATTAAAACAAATTCAATGAGGTTTCATTCAAGTAAAATCACATGGTTGTGTATTAAAGATGATTCTGTCGAATTGTCAGTCACAATGCTGTTGAATTAACACCGACATTTTTTTTCTGTGTGAGCTAAAATATACAAAAGAGAAAACGTTTGGTGAATTTCTGTTGATTTTTTTAATTTCAATTAATTTAATACTTTTTTTTTTTTTTTTTTTTTTTTGCAAAATCAACCAAACCAAACAAATTATGGAAAACTGCACAGCAACAAATGTTGGTGTTAATTTAGCACAATTTTCACTACCACTTATTTGTGTTAATATAACGTTGTAATATACAACACAACGTACCTTTCAACTTAGTGATTTTGTTTGAATTACACCTTGCATTATGTTCAATTAACACCGATATCGTAAATTTTTAACACCGGTCAACAACAAAAAGAACATCGATTTCCATTTTCGCATTAACACACATGATTGGTATTCAAATTGCGTTAAATTCGCACCGGCATTTTTTTCAGTGTACCTTAATCCCCTTTAGAGAATTATTTACAAGTGTAACAACAAGCAGTATTGATAGGCTGGGAGAGAAATTTAAATAATGGTGGGAGCGAGAAAAGAGTCATCCTGTAGGTACCTACAGCAATTTTGTGTAAGACGACACTCTGCTTCTTTTTCACAAACATTTTCACACAAACATGCTAAGAATCCACACGACATACTTCAGACAAAAGTAGTTGCGCTTCCTAATACGAATTTCTTAATGCTTGTTCTAATTTAAATGAATTTTTATCACATGTAAAATAAGCATCTAAGCCAGATGTTTTTTGTTTTCACTAGCTTCCGCTTCATTTGAACCCTAAGCAGATGTTATTTCCGGTCTATACTGTAAGAATTTAACGGAGGATAAGTTGTGAAATTAGCGACGGAAATTGGCATGTATGTCTCTTGTTGAAAATCACATGAGTCAAAGAACATGGATCTAAGGCTTAACAAATAAATAAGTACCAATTAAACTGATGGGGTCGTTGAGCGGTAGCGCACTGGTCTCGTAATCCAGAGATTCTGAGTCAGAAATCAGGGACTAAACTTTCAGAGTAAGGATTTCCTGACCTTCTCTCCTTCACACCAGGCAATTGTTGCAAGGATACAGAACCTAAAACGTTACGCAATTTCGTCAAGACCGTTAATAAAAGAAATTTCAATGAATTTCTATCTTAAATTGATGATGATGGGCGTTGTGGCTGAAGGCATGTCTTGACCCGAAGGTTCCTGGGGAAAGTGAACTAGTGCTGGTTTACCATTACGGTTCATCGGATGATAGAATACAGTTTAAAGATTTATGATTGAAGTTCTACTCCATATACTTTTTTTTTTAGCAGCGATCGTAGTGCTCAAATATCTCTAGAGTATTACCTTCTCAATTTCACGTTTAATTGTAGTTTAAAGAATTCCATGATCACAGCGCAGATATCATTTCTTGATAGGGGTTGTACAGAACATCTAGAAGTAAAGGGAAGCTACAGGGATTTAGCCAAGACTTCGGATGAGTGTGTATGAATATTTAAGAAGGCTAGGAGGTGTATGAAAAGAGCTGATTTAATCCCTGAGGGAAAGCAAACAGCAAACGTTTATTGAATGTATAATATTGATCAATGCTTCATTATACTGAGAAAATGTGACCGATTTGCAAGGTCTTGGATTCACGCCCAGCGGCCGGCCATCCTGATTGAGTTTCTAGTAGATATTTCCCTCAGTTATACCAGGCTAGTAATGGGATGGTATCTTTAAACTAAGCTCTGGCCGGCTACTTTCTCTTATTTTCCCCAACCCATATTCCTCTCTCACTTGTAAATCGATCTTAGTCGGTAAATTGACTCGGACCAATAACAAGCCATATCTAGCAATAAATTAAACAAATCGACATAAACAGAACCTAAACGTAGGCATACTCAGCCTATCCCATGCAATGAACAGAAAGTGATTTGCGTGCATAGCCACTAACCAAAATTAATTTTGTAAATAATGTTGGTAAGGTAAGCGCAATGTGCATGCGCTGTGAACGGGCCATGGGGATGTGGAGGTAGCGCGCCACATACCGTATAAGAACACTTTGGTACTCAATTTGCTAGGAGGCGGAGTTCACCTTTGAGTGCCACACGGGAGCATTGATGAAAAGTCTCCAGCGTCCTGGCAAGATTTACACCCAGTCCGCCCGATTGGTCGTCAGACGCGCTACCACCTGAGTTAACGCTGAGGACTCTCAAATAAAGTTTCGTACTTCTTAAATTGGCTATTTCTTGAAAGAGACAAGCGAATCACTACATTTTAGAAGACACATTTCAGTTGATAACTAGGAGGAATGTAGGTCTAGTGCCTTTTATATGTCAAAAGAAGTTCGCATATTGCTAATCAAAAGCAAGTACTGCGATATATAGTTTTGGTGTGTGCCCAGGTTCAAACAGTTCAACATTGGAAAGACGTCCCACTAGTTCTACAAAAATATTAATACTGTACTTAAGGATGAAGTTGGACAGAGTATCTTCTTAGATCTGTAAATCCATTCTTCGAAAAACAAGTTTCCAGCTGTACAAAAGCATCACGATAGCATCTGACCAAAATTGACATCACTGGAAGCTAGTTCACACTAATTTTGGTCTCGGGATAGGTTCTACTATTAATTTCTATCCTCTGTTTCTAATAATTGTCTAGGACTTAATTAGTCTTCAGTTATTCTGCCAGACCCCCGTAATGGGAGGGTATCCTCCCCCTCAAAGAGCACACTCTTCCAAATTTAAAACTTTTACTCTTAAAAACTAATAGAAACGATGAAAAAATCTACTTACACCCCCGAACTTTGGCTTTACCCCCAAACTGGAAACGCTAACAGAATTCCTGTTACACTACGACTGAAATTCAGCTTAGGGCAGGGACGAATATAGGATTTTCGTGAGGGGGCGGACGGTGCTGGTCTGAAGAATATGGGTTTACCAAAGAACTTTTCGATATTTTCCCGCTAAATGAATTTTTAAGTATGATTTTATCATACTTCCCTGCTTATTGCTATTTTTTATCATTTAATACGAATCCAGGGTAAGATTGCCAAATTAACCAAACATTACCTATCGTAATGCATTTAAAATTTACGTAAAGTAATGTTAAGTAATTAGCTAACCTAACAAAAAAATCTAAAGCAAAAAAGTGACAAAAAGAAATGAAAAGTAAATTGAAATAAAACACTAAAGAGCAGTGATTTATCGAGGATTTTTAAGTCAACGGGATTGTGCTGTTACGGATGTTAGAGTGTAGGGATTCTGCCAAGATTTTCAGTTTGAGGAATGTAAAACAAAGTTTTGGGGTGTAAGGAGAGTTTTAGAGGGTTTGTATCGATTAGCAGTAAAAAAAAAAATTGCGAGTATGTGTTCTACGATTTGGAGGGGTGACACCCCCCTCCAAGAGATGTCTGGCAGAATCCCTGGTTGAAGGAGTATGGATAATTCCCTGAGTACGATTTTTCACCCCGATGTTTTGAGTCTGGCGCCGTTACTTGCTTGACATTTTGTTTCTTGGCTGTAGCAATTGTTTGTAAAAGAGAAGGGAGAAAAAGTGTACATTGCCCAAATTCTTGCTTGTCAATGTAATCGCAAATCAAACTTTTATAATTACCAAGACCGATAATAATAATAATAATTAAAACTGTTACTGACATTAAACTAGGAAATGTACTTCCATTCTATTTGCCATTATTAATAATAATAAACACTCTCAGTAAACAAGAGTAAACAACTATTGATAAGAAAATTATTTTAAATTTCGGTTGTATTTGTTTATAAACAATTAATTACAATAATAACAGAAAGGTCACTAACCTGTTGTGTAATTACTGCTCCAAAACAAGATGATTTCTTGAACACCAAACACAAACAACGAAACAATTAAACAACTGAAGTTCAAGAAGTGAGCACTGCCGTTGTAAATAGTTTTGAGTAACTGAAAAAAAAATACAGCGAGAGAGTGAGTAAACGAACCGTGCTTTGCTGTCAATGTAAGTGAACGCACCGCACTAAGCAATCCACATCTGCCGACAATCGGCTTCACAATGAGCTAGCCGTGAGGAAAACCCACCTGCGCGACGAACCCCGCTATCAGCCATCCGTGACCAGCTTACCTTTGTCTCACGCGTTGAAAAACGAGGCCATCTACCTACCTGCCTGCCTTACAGGGATAAAAATGTACTATTCCCATGTCGTATATACACATTTTAGCACCAAAGGGGGGACTGTACCAGAAGTATAAGTGATATTGTGTCATGTAAAGAAAAAAAAAAAATAATAATCTCAAGGTCATAGTGATGTAACAACTCAAATAGCAAAAATGTTTATAAATTAACACCTTACGAAAAGGAAAAAAATACACTAAATGGTTATTTTAAGTATGCAGCTATAGCAAAGTCAGGGAAAATGTCCCTTGAGGAATCATCCGGAAGAAGGTACGAAGACGGTAGTAGCCAACTCTTATTCTAGGTACCTTCTCAGTAATCGTCAAGAGGACTGAAGGAAAACCAAATTAATCTTAAGTAATGGACAGCCTAACACCAAAGTTGGCTAAAGGCCTTAACTAAATTCAAATTTCTGGTCAGAGTCTTCTGGATTTTAATTCTCCTCGCCGCCTGTGAGTGCTGATAACCTCTAGGATTGACTTGATTCCATTTATTACTCTTAGGTATTGTTAGGATGTATTGGTTACTCCGTATAATTGTATGGACTATCTACGAAAAATAGAAAAGGAAACACGTATATTAGCATGAATTCACTTGTACGCTTTCGTTTTTAAATATCAACTAGTGAACTGTGTGCACGTAACATTCAAACATTACTCTTGATATCACATCAAATTGTAAAGGGCCGGGAAAAATGACTTCTGGGTCTGGATCCAGACTGAAGTCCGTCACCTGGAGACCTCTGCTTTATACCAAGAACAAAATAACTAAGTAGCAGGAGTAGCTTATCTATCATACATTTTTATAAGCGTGTGTGCTATTAAGTATTTCTTGTTTTAATAATTTGATTGCACTTTCAGAAGTTGCCGTCATTCTAAGAAATGGTCTCTCGTCAAGCACCATTTCTAGTTAAAAAGAACGAGATCAGACTAGGTGTCTCTCTTGTAGGAACGATATTCCAAAATTGTGAGTCTGATATTTGAGTGACAATGCCTGATCTTTCTTTGTCAATACGTATAAACAGCTACACAAAGTCTTTAAATCACAACAATTCCCTCTCAGTGCTAAATTCTGTATTTTCTCGAGGCGAGAAAGAGTCAGAAGACTACAGTAACAGGCGAGGGTTTCCAATCTCTTATGAGTAACTGGTTGAAGTCGAAAGCGCCCTTGGCTGACATAAAAATATTCTAAGCATATCTTCTTAAGTCTTTGCGCAAAAATGAAGGAAGATATCAATATTACTTCTTGTGTCATGGTGGAAGCATTAGCAATTCACATAGGCAAGATAAGAAAAATATATCCTACCATATCTGCAAACAAAACATTAAATATGCCATGATGGACTTGGTGGTTGTATATTAGACAGGATATTAAAGACAGGATATTAAAGATTTCATATTGAAAATAGGGCTGTGCGATTTTTCCATATAGTCTATCGATCGCTTGATATTTGGATCACAGACAGACATTCGAGATATAACCAAGCAACACATTCAGCGCCTTGGAAGAGTTAGAGGATGAAGAAGCCATCAATAGCAGAAATAAAATACTGACTGAGATAATAAGAGAAACAGCCAAGGAAATAACAGGCACCAGAAAGAAACAAGAAAGCAAAATCTCAGAAGAAACTAAACTCTTGATGAAGAAAAGAATGGAAATGGAAGAAGAGGAAAATTGCATAAAGAGAATTGAGCACATAGAACTAAATAAAACCGTAAGGAAGAAAATAAGAGAGGATGTACGAAGATATAACGAAAATCTTGTTAGAAATACAATCGAGGAAAACAAGAACCTGAAGAAAGCTAAACAGCAGCTCATGATAGGGAAAAAGCAAATAATTGCAGCTAAGAGACCAGACGGGACCGTAACACGAAATAAGGAAGAAATTATAAAAGTATTTGAAAATTTCAACAGAGAATTCTACTACTACGAGGAAGAACTAGGAAATGAAGACTCACAAGAAACTGATGTAGAAGTTCCAGCCTTAATGAAAGAAAAAGTGGATAAAGTACTTCGAGGGATGAAGAACGGAAAATCGGCAGGAGAAGATGGACTCGCAGCAGAGATGTTTAAATGGGGAGGTGAAAAAATGAAAGAGGAACTTGCTAAACTATTCTCAATGTGCCTGAGGAAGAGATAAATACCCTCAAGTTGGAATAATGCCGTTATAATTTTGTTGTACAAGAAAGAGGACAAAGAGAATTGGAAAACTACAGACCAATTAGTTTACTGTCAATCCTATACAAAATGTTCACCAAAGTTATTTTGAATCGTATTGAACGAGACTTAGATTTTAACTAGGGAAGGGAACAAGCCGGATTTCGTCGTGGATTTAGCACAATGGACCACATACAAACATTGAATGAAGTTATGGAGAGGACTAATGAATATGAACTTCCACTATGTTTGGGATTCATTGATTATGAAAAAGCTTTCGATTCGGTCTCCTTGGCAGCAGTAATTAAATCACTTAAACATCAAGGCATCGAAAGTGCATACATTAAGTTACTGCGAAACATTTAGGTTACTCCATTGCCACATCTGCCATTAGACTATATCAAGAAGGTAAAAAAAATTAAGTTGGAAAAGGAGTAAGGCAAGGAGATTCAATTTCTCCAAAACTGTTTTGTGCGGTCCTGGAGAGAATGTTCCAAAATTTAAACTTGGATGAAGTTTGAATTAAAATTAATGGCGAATATCTTCATCACCTACGGTTGGCTAATGATATAGTTCTGTTTGCTTCAAGTGCAGAAGAACTACAAACCATAATGTAAGAACTGAGTAACGAGAGTTCGAAAATAGGCCTTAAAATGAACTTAAGTAAAACTAAAGTAATGTACAACCAACATGCTGCAAAGAAGGAAGTGAATATTAACGGAGAGACAATAGGCATAGTTGATGAGTATATTTACCTAGGCCAGCTCAAAACATCGAATGATAAGTTGACTGATGAAATAAATAGAAGATGTAAAATGGCGTGGAGTTCGTTTGGAAGACTACAATTTTTTTTCAACATCAAACTACCAATGTGTCTGATGCGTAAAATTTATAATCAATGTGTCTTACCGGTAATGATGTACGGCTGTGAAACTTGGACATTGAATGCGCAAACGACTCAAAGATTGAGAGTACACAAAGAGCAATGGCGAGATGCATGCTAGGAATAACCAGGAGGGACAGGAAGAGACGTGAATGGATTCGCGCACAAACAAAGGTAGAGGATGTAATCAAGACTGCGATGAAGCTGAAGTGGAGATGGGCCGGTCACATAGGTAGACGAACAGATGGTAGGTGGACTACAAATGTACTACATTGGATTCCTAGAGACCGAGACGACGTCCTAATGCAAGATGGTTAGATGAAATCAAGCGTTTTTCAGGAGGTGCATGGATGAGGATAGCATCAGAGCGAGGTATGTGGAAAGGAAAATGGGAGGGCTTCATCCAGCAGTGGATAGAATATGGCTGAATATGATGATGATATTTGGATAAGATAAAATGATTTTTTTGGGTGGTAACAGCACTATTTATATTTGGAAAATAGAAATATTGATATCGAGAAAATTGGAAAATCGATATATCAAATATCGATATAGAAGGATGTTTCGATTTTCGATTTCTTTGATATGAACGATATTCTATTTCCAATGATTTTTCGATGTGAATGATAATCAATTTCCAACAGTTTTCGATATGAACAATTTTTGATATGAAGAGTGTCATATTTCGATTTGTTACTGATGTCGATGTTCGAATCGAAGTTCGTAAATCGCACAACCTTAGTCGAAAATTCACAGAAGAAATAGTAGATGTATAAATAGTGTCGCGGAATCAAATCCTGATCTTCTAGCTGCAGGCATGATTTCTAGAAAGATTCTTCGATTAAAATATCTTCATGTAGTGGGCCTTGGCGTTCAATACCAGCTCATATTAGAAACTGAAGCATGCTCTAAATAGAATTTGTTTCTGTTGTATGCTAATCGGTAGAGCACTCTGCATGTGGAAGATCTGGGTTCGATTTATCGCACGGTCACTGCAACGACGGTGTTGCCTGTGTATTATCACAAAGATATACGTATATACTCTGTGGTATTATTCAACGAGATAGCATAAATTACTAGCCGAAGACACCTTTAGATGTTTACGCTTTCTGTTTGAGAAATTATGTTTGATTTAATGAAAGACAAAAGATTGGGGTTAGTCTAAAGAAGTTTACATAGAACTTTTCACTCTATTGTTTTATTAATATGGAATAGCTCTGAGGCACGTTATATCTCTGATCATAAGCACCTTTTATGTTAGGAATGATGCAAGGATTCTGCCAGGATTTTCATTTGGGGGTGTAAAGCATAACTTGGAGAATGTTAAGTAGAGTTATGGTAAGTTTCTATAAATTTTAACAAAAACAAAATAGACTGGAAACACGGGTAAGTGGGTTGTTTGGCAACGTAGGCCCTCTCCATGTTTTTGTCTTGTGTCGAATAACGTTTATGCCAAGTTCGGCGCAGCTAGGTCTAACTGAATGAAAGTTATTTGAACAATTGATTTTTTAGGAAATGGGATGGCAACACGGAACCACTGCATTAATCAGGTCGGTTCTAGAGGTTCTGAGCTAGTTTTGTCCAGACCTTTCCAACGACACATCACACACCTCTCTACCTTTTGAAGTTCCTGAGAATTAATTTCTGAATATGAACTGACTGACGGACGGACGGACACCATGAGCGGGAATAGAAGGTCCCTTTTGCTATAGCTTTGCTATCAAGGGAACTAAAAGATTAAAGTTCTCGAGAATTTGAGGGGTAGCAGTCCCATACGAGAAGAATCTATGTCCTTGTGATGATGAAACGGAATTCTTCGCCACAACAAAATGGTACAGGTTAGTAAGACAAATGCAGTTATCTTCACACCTATTACAGTAATGGAGACAACAGGAGCTCTGTAAAGGAAGAGGTGTCATTGTGCATACCAAAGGGCTCCGTGCAAAAAGTGGGTAATCGACACTTTGAACGAAGTCAGATTTTGATGGTAACACGATCCTTGTTGTGTTCTGCATCAACTCCCCAAAGGAGTTCAACTGTTAGATGAGTCGCCGTGACTCAGGCAGTAGCACGTCAGACTACAAATCGGGCGGGCTGGGTTCAAATCCCGGCCAGGACACTGGAGATTTTTCTCGCAGTTTCCATGCCTGGGACTCTAATGAGGTGCAGTCAGCCTCCTATCAAATTGAGTACCAGAGTGTCCTTGGTATTTCTGGGCACTTTGGGAAGGTAAAGGCAGTCGAACGTTGGACTGACCTCCCGTCCTCACTTCGTACTGTAGGTCGAGAATATGTGGAGTGCTACCTCCACATCCCCCATGCAACTTTCAATGTATAACACGGGGATAGCTTTACTTTGACTTTTACCATTGTTTTTAATAATTTTTTGGCAGTTGGTGCAGGACACGATGCTAACTTTAAAAATCTCAATTTCGTTCAAAATGTCGCTTACCCCGTTTTGGCACGGAGCCCTCGATAAAATGGGTAATGGAAGGTTTGCTGTAATGAGAAATCATCCAAGAGAGGAATATCTGGGTAGTTTGGGGAAGGGTATAACTTTTATCGAACCCACAAAATGGAAGATACTTGGAATGGTCTTATAGTTGAAGACAGGAATTGGGATGTTGATACGTAATAGAATGCCGAGGGCATGTCTTTCCGGCACCCAGTTAAATATGTATGAATTTAAATTAAATTTGGTACGAACAAAGTTAAAAATAATGAGACGTTAATACGAACTGCCACTAGGGAAACGTATCCTACTTTCCTTGGTTGCTCTCCATGGTTATTCTAGAAACGATCTTACGCTGGCTAAATGAAGAATACATCCAAAGTTTGCTATTGATTGGTGAAAGGGGTGGGTTTGTATACCGGACAGACAGGACGAAAGTTATAATGAAAGCTTTATATATAAGAAATAATCACTCCCATAAATACAATGATGTAATGGAGAATATCGTGTAGCATATAAACACCTTGGTTATACCAAAATAACTGTTCACATTCTCGTGGATTCATGGAAGGCACCAAGTGCTTCATGTTGAATTGTTATTTACATTTTAAACTAGCCTCTGAACTTTTAATCTACAGTTTTCGTTCACGCTACTGGTGTACTCCCTAAAAGGGGGTTTGAACCCAGGACTTCGCAAAACGAATGCAAGTATGATCAGATGCTTAATATTTTTTTCGTTGTGATGTTACCATTTGATCTCATTTTCATGTTTCCCACAGGATGCGTTTACGTGAGTGGGTGAAGGAACTGAATTCAACTATGAGGCCGAGAAAGCGGTGATTTTGTGTTAATATAGACACGGAGAAGACATTCTCTGCGCTATTCGTTTACTTGCACTTATTAGAGTTACATAAATAAATGACCTAATAATAGCACCGATAACAATAAACCACGACGCACCAGAAAGCAGAGGATAATATCCTGAAATATTAGATGACCCGTGCATCCGTTATGTTAATAGGGTCCTCTATTATTCCAGGAAGATTTCGACGAGCAGCAACTTTTCCAAGATTCGTTATCCACTTCAGAAAATTTTGCACAACAAAAGGAACTTTACTTTTCTTCACTCATTTTACATTTTGACCTTAAATTCTTTTATACAAATTCTTATTCAAACTCTGTAGTAAGAATCTACAAAGAATATTCGACTGAAAATGACAAATGAATGAAACGAAAGCTTTTTTCTATCTCTCTCTCTCTCTCTCTCCTTTGCTGGGCCAATCGACGAAAAATCATCCAACACTGGTTGGATCATTATTTCAGAAAAATCGTATTTTTTGTGCATGAGTGCCCCCATGTTTAAGGATATGAGAACGATTAAGAAAAAAGTGAAAAATTTATGCAACTATTTCTATCTGGGCGTCCATGTTTCCAAAATGGCGGATGGTGTTTTTTTCTTTTGTTCCCGTCTCTTTGTACGCAAATCTGAATATTTTAAAAACTAAAACAGCTAGAGAGCTGAACCAAAAACCGCAGTGTAGCACCTAAAGTGTAGTTTGAAGATTTGGAAGTACCTTTTCCAAAAATGATTTCTTCTTTTCAAAAATTTTAGTCACAACATCTATGGACCGATTGCAAAAACGTGGTCCTAGCCCAAACTTGGTATACCCCGACTCATATTATAAACATATGGAGTCTAAGCTTGAAACCCCTTCTTACAATACAAATTCATGTTTTAGCCTAAGTCTAACTTAGATTAATTATAAACTCTATCTTTGCAATCGATCCTATAAGTTTACGATGATTTTGTTATTTTAAACAAACTACGTATTGGTTTTATAGGCAAAAACCAAAGCGGCTCCTTATAATATCAAATTTTTCTTTAAGAAATTACCCCCTAAAATAGAGTCAACGCCATAGCTATCCCCACTCTTTCAGACTATGAGGAATCCAAAGGAGTATGAATCATCTTTGTTTGATTTATAGTTTCAGAGATCTAGGGGGTTCAGACGGAGAGAGCTAAATGACTTAAAAGGACCTGCCACCTGTAGAGTCAAATTGATAGCTTTTCCCACCCTTTCACCCCACGACGAATCCAACGGTGTATCGCTAATCGCTGTATGACTTGTAAGTATTAAGATACAGGTGGTACAGAAGGACAGACTAACTTCCTCTTTTAAATATATGAGCGCAATGGAGAAAGCTAAGCAAATTAAAAGGACCTGCCAACTTTAGAGTCAAAACTAGAGGGGGAGGGAGGAAAATGTATTTTCTTCCCCATATGTATAGGGGTGCGCTAAAAACACTTGAAATCACATTCGCTTGAACCAAAGATGCTCGGAAGGGCATAAATACAAGTCAAAACAAATTTACATGAAATTAGACAAAATACTTATTTTGGAAAGAAAAATCTTTCGTTATTTCTACATTTTTACATATTAAAACATTTATTAGTAACTTGTTTGTAAGCCTGTCACTGTCAGGCGATTTCAGCATTATCGTAATCGGGTGGATATTGATCTCACAATACCAAAATAACACTACTGCAACATACCGGTAGTTGTGTCATTTCAGGTTCTCGGTGCTACAAACTTGTTGAAGTAGCGAAGAAAAGGCGATTGTGAATTACTGATTTCTCTTTGTAATTATTTCTGACGATAGACATTAGGAAAATTCGGGACCGGAAAATCCAGGACTGTGCCGGAATCGAGGTCTGCGTCCCAGTGCCCCGGAAATAGTTCTTGAGACGCTTAAATGTCCCGATTTTGAGCGAACAAGAAAGGAAGGAAAGATTATCGTTTCCTTTCCTTTCACACGATTATATTCCCTTCAATTTCACAATTATATTCTCGGCAGATATAAAACGTTGAAAAAAAAAAATCCTGAATACATAGAACCACGATTCAACTAGCTTCATACTGAACAAAACGTCTGTTTCAATGAGCCAGGAACAATCGTTTTGCTGATCAACGGTTATGGTTGTCGGTATTACCCTTTCTTTCCATCTGCCTCTTGCTTCAGAGTGATTTGACCAATTAACTGAATTGTTTGAAAATTTTCCGCAGACTATAACAATACCAACAAACAATATATACATTATTTATTAATACCGGACACCCAACAATGGGAAATATTTCAAAAGTTCGATAAAATATAAACCACATGAGGAGGAAATATATTCTATTGTTTACGTTATTCGTTAAAGGTTTCATTAACATTTACGCAACAATGGCCACGTTGTTTTTCCGTTGCTACTTCTACCAGATTTTTTTTTTATTATTTTGAAATCATAGCGGAGTAGCTACCGTTATGATTACTTAGGTAAAAAGTTATTTTTTTCTTTTTTGCACATTTCAAAGATTGTTTTGTAAATAAGTAGCATTCCGGACTTTCTTTTTCGAAATATATAACAACCCTAACCTACACAGGAATATTCTTGACGAATTTCAGGTTTTAGGTCAATGGCATAATTGCAGTTCCCCCCACCGTAATTCCAATATATTCATGAATCTTCACATTGAATTTCAGCTGTCTAGCCCAAGGGGAGGGAAGTACATTTTCGATACCCGTGGCTGGGAGAAGTTATTGAGATACCTAACGATATAATTGCATTTTTTAATTTTTCGCGTAATTCCAAGCTACCCAGGAATCTTCATGCCGAAGTTCAGTTTTCTAGCCCAACGGGAAAGTTTATTTTCGATCCCCGGGATTTGAGGGATGTTATCGAAGTACTTATCAAGATAATTACATTCTTTATTTCTTCCGTCATTCCAACCTGCCCATGAATATTCATGACAAGTTTAAGGTGTTATACCAAATAGGAAGTGCTTTTTCGACACATGAGTTTGTGAGGTGTTTCCGTTATTTCAACCTGCCCACGAATCTTTATGCCAATTTCAGTTTTCTAACTTAACGGGAAGTTAATTTTCGATACCCGGGAGTTCGGGGTGTTACTGGAATACTTAACATGACAATTCCATTTTTTATTTTGTGTAAGTCCAACCTACCTACAAAACTGCATGCCAACGGGAAGCGCAGTTTCCACAGCTGAGGGTTGAAATATGTTATTGGGGTACTTCAGGAGATTATTATTATTATTTTGTATTTTTCCGAAGTATGCAAATCTCCATGCAGAATTTCAGTTTTGTATTACAAACCGCAGGAAGGACAGCCAATCAGACATTATACGTTAATAATTTTTATATGCTGTATGTAGACACCTATTTTCAGCGACATTTTTATGTTTAAAGAGGAGCATGTTTAGAAGGATTGGAGAAGGTAAAATGGTTGGTTTGGAATTTGCTACCATCTTCTTGTCAATTACCAAAAGGTTCCAGGTAGAATAGGGAGCCTTTGTGACAATGAAAAACGAATTTACCTGACGTGGAAATATCTCTGAACACTTGAAGGTCGAATTCTCATTTCATTTCATACCTGGCAATTGTCCATCTCAATGCTATGGTATACCTGAATAATGGCTTCTGACTTCCAAGGACGTTATTCACGTGGTTTGACAATTACCTGTTGATTGCAGAAGACGATAAAAATTATTTTGGAAAACTTTCTACTCTTCCAAGTTTTAGTTTCCATGTTCTCCTATAGATTGCCGATATAGCAATGTCTCTTAAAAGCTTGTGTAATTCTGTGAACCTTCAGAAGGAAACAAGTTTGGTGAGTGTTCTAAAAATAAACTTCATACTTTGAAAAAATATATTACATTTCTCTGGCTACAGAAGGAATTTTGCCGTGCAAATATTCTATGATTGACTGTTCCCTTTCCCTGCAAACAGCGTTGCCAGTCCTGTAAATTTTTGTATAGGTGTACAGATCCTTTATGACTGTAAAATGACGTTTTTCTTTGAGTGGTAAGCACATTTTTTTTATTATTTATCTTTAAAATAAAATCAATGTTAGCTTAAATCCTGGTTCTTCGTTGTTCTTGAAAAGAAACACTAATTTTGGATCAAGCTCCAGAGTTTACTTTTCGTAAACTTTGCCTTTCGTTGCAGATCTTGCATTTTTTTTTATTCAAATGTGGAGTTTTTTGTTTGTGAACATCTTTTATTTTCAAGAGAAGAAAAAGCTAACGAAGTTTTAAAGAACAAACAACCTTCAAGTTACACTGAGAGAAAATAATATATTGATAAAATGAAACTGATGATGGTGATGATGGATGTTCTACGCGAAGGTAGGCCCTAACCTGAAGGTCGATGGTCAAGGTGAACTGATGGTGGTTTTCAATTGCCGTCTATCGCATGAAGATGGCATCCTATGGATGGGATCTATAGTTTAACGTAGAATCTGAACCAATTGCGTCTTCATCCAGAATCGAACCCAGGACCCCTTGATTACAAGGCAACGAGCGTTACCACTCACCCACAGGGAACACCTATAATAAAACTAGACCACTCGAATGTTGTAAAAACATGTTCCGTAGTATATTTGCTGTTCTACGCATACCCAATATGTCTGAAGTATCGCTTTACATTACAAAGTATATTTTTACCACTTTCTAGACGTTTATCTCGCTTTATCTATTATTTACTTACGTTTTTGTCACTGTAACTTTATAGGAACAGAAGAACGTTTTGCAAATATGTGATTGGTACTTAATTTATACGGAAACTGCTCCAGCAAAACACAAATGCTCACATTTCAATGGCAACATATTGTCGCACCACCTACGATGTATTTGAAAATTGAAACGTTGTAATAGAATTGATCGAACTGGAAAAAATGTCGTGGCATCTTTCTCTACTGAAAGTTCAGTTTTAATGATAACATCCAGTGGTGGACAAATATACTGAAGCAAAGCTATTTTTGCCTCAAACATTACTACAAGTGTATATACATTACATTTAACAAATCATAAATTGCAACAGAAATTTATTTCACTTAAATAATACATATTTTAGCTAGAAAATTAAACTTAAATGTAATTTATAAGAATTTTTAAAGGAAAATATGATTCTATAACCGGACAAAAATATTGGAACATCGTCAACTCAGGTAATTCAAAATCTTGTAAGAGGCCTTTTTCTCCTTATAACTCCTCAAAATTTCTTTGTCTTCGCATGAACATATTTCTTAATCAATCCTGAAGCGATTTAGTAAAATTTTCCACTCTGATCTCCTTCAGTTATTTTTTGGTTCTTATTCAATCTTACCTGACCACCCTGTTTTCCGGTTCAATTCATCAATTCTCAACGGAATTTAAACGATAACTCTAAGATAGGGTCTTCAAAGTGTGAAGTGTGCTTACCAATTGCTGCACTTCTGCGTCGGGTCATTGTCTTGTTGGAAACCAAAATCATTTATTCTAGACCAATTTCTCAGCATTTTCTTTTAAGGTTTTCCTGCAAAACACATTTAAAAACAAATTTACCTATTGTGTATTCTCTAAATACAAGTTCCGTTCACTATTAGAGATTATACAACCTCACAACATTACACTTACTCCTTTGCATTTAAAACTGCCTGCCATGTTTTGAGAGTCCCACTCTCTGTTGCGTTCTCTCCACACTTATATTCAGCTATCACCATAGGATATGATTAACTTGCTCTAATCTCACCATTGAACTTCGTTCTTTGCATTGTTTTTCATACAAATGCATTTGTAAGTGATAAAAACTGATAATGTTCTTTTCTGATACGCTTTATTCGGAAACCTGGCGTTATACCTGGTCTTGTTATCACTCACTGAACACAGTAGTCAGAAGAAAACACGGAGGAATAACTCCGATGGTGTAAAGTTCTACAATCTCTAATGGTGTCTGACTCGAACTTCTATTTATAGAAGAAACAGTGGATACATTAGATTTTAAATGTATTTTTATTTATGGCCTTCAGGCATCTAAGGCTCACGCTGGGATAGGGAAGACGAAAGGATTCGGAAAGGTGTCGGACAGAGCCTATGCTGAAAGTGCCATTCCGGCATTTGCCTGGTGTGACTGAGGAAAAACCCTGGAAAACCTCAATCAGGATGGTCGACGGCTGAGATAGAACCCACGACCTTCCGAACGCTACGCCAATGCTCTACCGCTGAGCTACGGCGGCTCGGTTGGATACGTTTGAATGCATTTTGAAGGAAATTCTTATAGAAAGCGCTGAGAAATTGCGCTTAGGGTATATGATTTTGATTTACAAGAAGATAGTGACCAGACACAGAATGCAGAAATTGTTTCGTAGTGGATTGTATGGAACATACCTCACACTCTAAACACACTACCTCAAACTTCTCATAAAAATTTCTGAAATGAACCCGAAAACAGTCAGATAACATTAATATAGAACCAGAACAGAACTGAAGGAGATTCTTGTGGATAAAACGTGCTAAATAAGTTCAGGATAGATTAAGTAATGTGTTCGTTCATTCAATGCCAAAGAAAACTTGAAGAGTTGCGTAGAGAAAACAGCCTCTTACAAGGTTTTGCATTACCTGAGTTGACGATATTCCGGTTATAAAATTATTTTTTCTTTATAAATCCTTGTAAATTACATTTAAGTTTCATTTTCCAGCTAAAATTGTTATTATTATTTAAGTGAAATAGATTTGTGTTACAATTTACGTTTTGTTAAATTTAATTAATATATAAACAATTGTAGTAATGTTTAAGGCAAAAATCGCTTTGTTCCAATACTTCTCTCAAAATACATCACATCCCAGTATTCCATTTTTACCAGGGTGTTATTTGTAGGGGGTAAAGGGCAGAGTCGCAGCTTCCATTTTTGCAAGGACAGGAAAGCTTTGATTTTGGTGCCCCCTGATGCGTTGTCAAAGTCTTAATAAAACACGTATTGTAAAGACGTTGTTGCCATAATTTTATACACGTAAGCAGTTTTAAATTTCCCGAAAAGATCTATCTTATCTGTGGCTGCTTAGACATTGCTTACATATTTTTGAAAAGGCAAACAATAGAAATATTTACGGACTCTTCTTCCGTCTCCACACATTTCTCTCTGTCCATTAAAAAAACAAAACAACAACAACAACTTTGATAACATTAGTTTATTTGCGTCAACTTACGACTATTGACTTCGGCTAATTACGATTTCTCTAGTTGTAGCGCTGCTAAATTCTGCGAACTTCTATGCCGGGATTCGAACCCGCAATATCTACGGCAACCCAGCGCCTTAGTTCACACAACTACCAAGGTCAACTTTATTTCTGTGTATCGTTACAGGTCATTGTAGCATTTGTAGCTGTCTCTACAGATATTTTGCTTTGTGAGCCTGGCAACACTTTCTGCAAAACCCGTCATGCTTATACAGCAAATGACAGACAGACTGACCGTCTCTTTTTCCATTTACTGAACAAAAGCTATTCACCTGCAGCTGATAAATTAGCGGAAGTATGGTATTTTGTAAACAACAAGGGACAAGGTGGATTTGAACAACAGACTGATCATATTAAAGAACCTTTTCTCCCTTTCTCTAATTAAAGAAGAAGGGAAACAATATTAGGAAAATATACTTACCAAGTTTCAAAGTTATTCCTAAATTCAAGTAAAGGCAATCTGAATCTCTATCTCGTAAAAAAAATATGGCATACAGGTAGCACCTTAGGGCGTCTTATGCGCGCACTCGGCAAACACTGCTTTTGGACTAGGAAAACGGAATAGCAGCGATCAGACTGGCATTTGTTTGGTGAAAGTGATAGAAACCATGGTAAATGTAGAAAAATCAATATAGTCAGCTGCAGTACTCGAATCTTTGTGCCTCCCCAGTGTTGATCCAGACTCTGGGATCGTCCAATACATCAATATTAAATTTTCCTTACACAATCTTCCGTGCATCGACATTTCCTGTACGTCTTGCATCGAATAAGCCTGCACCTGAACTTATGGATCACATTTTATTTAAAATATTAAAATATTAAATATTAAAATATATTTAAAATATTAAAATCGGAAAGTGGGTGAGTTTTTTTTTAAACAGTGAACACTTTACAGGGGTATATTTAAATCACCGAGTCCGAATATTAGGATTTTTAGAAATAATTAATGAAGTTTCCATATTTGTTATGTATACAATATGCAGTGCTCGCGATTTGCAGTATTTTAAAGTTATTACATGTTTTAAAATCAGTGCTATTTACTTGTACGTTCAGTGGTTGATACCATTTCTGCTTTTTCAGTAAACACACAAACGGCCAGTATACTAAATAAGAGAGAGCATTTGGAAGAGATAGTTTCTGTTATTCAACAATCCGTTATCTACAGAAGAAATTGTAAGCGTTGGATTTTTTATTTTATTTTAAGGTCTTTAGGCAACTTTGGCTCAGGCCGAATGGATGATGATAGGAAAATTAAAAGAAAACGGAAGAACCGCGAGCAACTCCCCACACAGGTCTTTGTCCATCACAAAGCCCACATGGCATGAGCCGGGATCGAACCGAGGACCGCAAGCACCCGAGGTGAGCACTCAACCACTGAACCATACGAGGTGCAAGTTCTGGAGAACGAGTCCCCAGAAGCACACAAAGGTGGATTCATCGTTAGTCCTTTTACGTAATTTTAACTTTGTATATGTACCTAAATGTCCGTCTGTTCAACGGGGTTTTCGACGTTTAGGATCAATGTAGTCTTCAACGCAAAAAGTAAACGATGAGTAACAGTTTTTCTTTTTGTAACGTTGTATTTGCCCACCTGTTCACGGCCGAAGAAAAAAGTTGTGCATTTGACTAAAGACAGCACTGAGTTTGTAAATTTTCCACGCGTCTGCAGTGGGATTCGAAGCTGGAACTTTCCGCACTCGTCGTTAGTAGCTATTCAGGCTAGCCACTCATCCACGAAGCCATCTAGCGAGTAAATACTATTCCTTGACTATACTCGTTGAATTTTAGTGTTTAGAAATGATCTTGTGTGTCAATCGGAAACTTCCTAATATGATTTTAGAAAACAGAAGTAATAAAAGACTACAGTGCAAGGATTTAGTGAAAAAGTAGAGAATACAAAATTAGGATCCTGAAAAGAGTATGTCTGGTAGCCCTTGACAGAGTCGTTTTCGAATGTTTCTTTCTAATAAAAACAATAAAAGTCAATAATCTTTTTCGAAACATGTTTATTCTTCAAATTCGGGGAGACAAATGAATCGTGCATTTCCAAAACGTTGTAATTGCTAAAAACAAAATGTTACAGATGAAAGAAAACACACGTCTATGGAAAAAGAATATATTTATAACCTAAGATAAGAGTTCGTGTTTTCACCACTAGGGGCATCGGTACGCAGACCGATGTGCTGTGCCATTGTGAAATATGGCATTTACAACGTGTTTTTGTAATAATATGCATTTTCTAAACAATGGCATTTACAACATTTTGGAAATGCACTATTCAAATAGCCGGGGATTAATGCCTTAATCTGGGGAAACTGTCCGTAAACCGGGGGTGAACGGTCATTCTAGTATAGGTTGGAATTTCATACTATATAGGATTGCTGATTGTATCCTGTGTTAGTTCGTTGATTTTTCTGTCCCCTCCCGGCCCATAAGATATCTGACAACATTGTTAAAAGATGGCATCACTTTTGGAGTTAGGGTAACATTGTGAGTCTTTGTAACATAAAAGGAACAGTAAGATATTTTTGAGTATGAGGATTCCTCGCGGATGAAAGGTTAGAGTGTCCAAATATCAATAACGAAAAATACAGAAAATTCCAGCTTCGAATCCCACTGCAGACCGGTTGAGAATTTAGAAACAAAATCAATATATCATCGTGAGTGAAATTGATTAAAACAGCAATTGTGGTGAGTAATTCTCCGTCATGAAGTTCAATGTTCTCTTTTGGTCAAATGAAAAAGGTGGTTTTGACCCGTTCAAGAGTTGGGCAAATACAACGTTACAAAATCGTTTGCAAAATACTCCACTTCTTGACGTTGAAAACTATGTTGATTCTAAAAGTCGAATAAACCGTTGAACAGGAGGACATTTCGGTACATGTACAACGTTAAAATTTCGTAGCGGGACTGACGTTCGATTCACCGTTTCTCAACGTTTGTGTGCTACTCGGGTTTACACATACCTTAGAAAACTCCGCGAACACAAACAGCTTTAAATCACCATTTATTCGTCTCATATAAAAAGTTCATTGGCCAATTAAATCATGCAGTAATTTTATAAAGACCGCTAGCGACATCTGCCGCTTTAAAACATTCTTCCTGTGTATTTCATCAAGTACGCTCTCGGGAAAAAGTATTTATGGAATATGGCATTTAGTTTTTATTTAATTAACTTATTTTATGGGCAAAACAGGTAGCTATGCTTAAGCCGTGATATGTCTACGAGATGACGCGGGTGAGTTAAATAGAAACTAAATTCTATGTTCCTGGAATACCTTTTTCCGTGACTGTTCAGATATAGCGAGGAAATGATATCGGCCCACCGGGTTGTGTTGGAAGGAAAGCAGTAACAGTACATCACCTATTTTTACAACAGAGAAACTGTCCAATTACGATTTTATAATTCGTAATTGTAAAGTGGATTTAGGAAAACGATGCAGCTGTGACTCATATAGTGACGAATAAAATACGTTAGTGGCAACACTGAGAATAGTTGTAGAATACAGAAAAAATATTTGTAACAAATATTTATACTTACAAATTGTACTAGCTGCGATATCTATTACTGATGGGGAGGGGGGAGTTTATTTTTAATTCTCCGTATTTTGCTTTTGTCCGAGCAACGATTCGAAAGAAAAATACGAAAAACTGGAGCAGTACGATATGTCCTATTAAAGTTCTATTTTTTGCGAAATGTGAGGGTGGGTGAGGAGATGGGGTGTGATGTGAAAAGGGATTTCCATCCACCAATGAATACTTAACTATAGTTTATGTATTCATTGTTTCCACCCACTGCACGGGCGCAGTGGGAATTCTTGGAATGTTGATTCCTTAGTCCGTAGAGATAAAGATTAAATGAATTGTATGGGCGGTAACAACAGTTAGCCCGTAGAGATTCTACATGCCAGATATGAATGATTTCCCCCTCTTCGTCTTTTTTGGGTCTAACTTTGCGTTTTCTTTGAAAGCATAATATGAGGAAGCGGAATTTTACCCCTCTGAAATCTACCCCCAGAAAAACGTGACGTCACAAAACTTGCGGAATAGTTGCTCTTAGAATTGTGTTCGTGGCCGGAAATTTACCCCCAACTTATTATTACGTAGTCTGTCACATTTTGATTCATATTATTAAATTAGAATTGTAATAATATTAATTAAAATCCCGACTCGGAATTTTGCCCCCCTGAAATTTACCCCCCTAGTGCCCTTTAAAATATAGTAGAGGCGGTACTTTACTCCCTTAGATTAAAATATAGTGGAAGGCGGAATTTTACCTCCTCCCTGAAATGTATCCTTAGTGTCTTTAAAGTTATAGTGGAATCCAGCATGAATTCCAGCACCACCAGCATACATCGAGATACCAAAAACACCAGCATATACAGCTGGTATTGGCTGGTGAGATAAATTCAGCAAACTATGCTTTACGCCAGCAAAGTTTGTAGGTTCAATTTCCAGCATATCCAGCTTAATTGTTTGTCCAGCATATCCAGCAAGAAGTTCCTCCACAGCCAGCATAGTTGCTGGAATTTGCTGGTCAAGCAGATCCATCCAGTTATGCTGGCACAAATTTCCAACACCAACAGCTTAATTTGCTGGTCCAGCATTTTTTTGCTAGACGCAGCACAAATTTTAAACTGGGGATGCGCTTTATGTAAATTATATGTGCAATAAACCCAACATTGCTGTTATAAAGAAATTATAAATCTCACAGACTAGATTGTTACCTCGTACAGCCTAAACCATGTGAGCGATGTGTCCTTGGGTTCGTCTTGATCAACACTGTGTTACAGTCTATATTACATCATAATAAATTCAACATGGCGGATATGAAAAAAAATAGTAAACAAGTATGTCAAATTTCATATCAAATGAAAATATGTTTTTATGCAGATTGCTTTTCAGAGTCTGGATTTAGTTTGTAAACTTTAATTCTTGTTTTCTCGCTTCATAACATGGATAATTTGATTCTTCTCAAGTAAGGAATTCATATTTTGTTACTACCTTAGAAGAAGCTCCCAGTTTTTCATTTAGGAATCCATCTTTTTCGCGTTCTTTTTTTTATAGAGAAAAAAACCGACAGTAATATTATTTCCTTCCGACTTGCTATTACTAGCAAAGGCGACGGAAGTTCTACACATGCCGAATTTCATATCAAGGACAGAAATACTATTCATAGAAAATCACGTTCGTTCATTGCTCTCCGCGTTCGTTGGCTGTCTGCATTCGCTTAAACATACTTCCAATCTCTTTTAGGGTAATCAGACTAATGTTTCATGTTCTTTAAACTCTATTAGATTGATGAACTGAATTTCGAGAGAAAAAAAAATATTAAAATTAATGTTCTTTCTAAAAGTGTAAAAAAAATCAATATGATAAATAAAAGTAAAAAACAAGAAATGGGCTCAGTTGCGGGAAGAATCAAGCCGTCGAGATCTTCTGACTGAGACACAATTTTTCTTTTTTCACATTTCGGCACATCAATTGTTACCATTTTAATATTTTGAAATGTATGTTGGACAGCATGGTCCAATCTCAAAAAGGGTATATATATATATATATATATATATATATATAT